>JAOCPT020885384.1:0-15208 GCA_026546935.2 Palythoa grandiflora
ATGACCAGACCTGACGTAACACAATGCAACGTGACGCAAGATAAGGTTGTTTGACGTGACATAACGTAACAGAGCAATCCTACAGAGCATATCACTACCACCTCGGATTTAGCAGAGCTTCAAGAATTAGCTTGACCAGTTACTTACCACCGTACTTTGTTTGTCTGAAGCACGTGACTTTAGGTCATATCAAAGCCCTCAGACAAAGGCAAAGTAGATTGAAGAGACATAACGCAAAGTTACTGGCATAGCCTTGTAAATTATGAAACTTTATGAAATAACCAAAATAGTACGCAGGCTGTGATTGGTCAAATAACTGTGGTTTATTGTGCCGGTATATAAACCACAGCTAGGAAGCGAAAAAACATTAGTGGTTTACAAAAATACCTGCAAAACTCGAAGAAATTCGGGATTTTAATCCAACGGCGACATAGGGAGGCTCAGGTTGTTGTTGTTGTTGATGATGATGATGATGATAATGATGATGATAAGAATGATGATGATGATGATGAGAATGTTGTTGATGATGATGATGATGAGAATGTTGTTGTTGTTGATGATGATGATGATGATGATGATGAGAATGATGACGATAATGTTATTGTTGTTGATGATGATGATGATGATGATGATGAGGATGATGATGATGAGAATGTTGTTGATGATGAGGATGATGATGAGAATGATGATGATGAGAATGATGATGATGAGAATGATGATGATGAGAATGATGATGTTGTTAATATTGATTATTATTATTATGATGATGACAATGAAGTTCTTTTGTTGTCGATGATGATGACAATGATAAACAAATGAGCAACAACATCTATATTTTGTGCCCTCTGAATTTTACAGACATTTACAAATGAAAAAAAGAAAGTGAAGTTTTGCGAGTTACTGAGAGCACAGCCACTTAGAAATAGCAGAGGCTAGCTAAATGGCTGGGCGGTGCGGTCAAAACATGAATAAAACATGAATAAAACATGAATAAAATGTTGTTCATGAAAACTATCTTATTCTGATAAAAATAAGCATATCTTTCACATTTGTTTTGTCTTTATAGGTGAAGAAGCACCAAGCCAACCAAAAGAGGAAGTAGAAAAAGATGAAGGAGAAATTAACAACAGTGACGACGGGGAAGGTGAACTTCAAGACTTGAACACCGAACATGATCAAGAGAATGGGAATGAGTTTCCTCCAATCACTCGAGAGGTCAGCGGTCGTTCAGCCACTCCTGAATCGCTCGTTCATTCAGGTTTCGATGACATTGAAAGTTCAATTTTTATTGGCCGAGAAGGATCGCGTTTTGGAGATACAACAAAAAACAGATGTAGCACAAGCGCGCGCAGCAACAAATCCGAAGTAACGTTACGTAATTGGTCACGCTTCACTCACGTGTCGAGCTTATCACAAGAGAAGAGAGATTTTACTAGTGAAGGGGATAAAAAGGCAGATAAAAAACAGAAAAAATACAAGAAAAAGAGAACCAGAACAGATAAACGAAATAAGTCCATAATAGCATTAGATACAATTGCTAAAAAGAAAAGAAAGAAAAAAGCTATTCGAAAAGAGCGTCCCGGTGCTAGTTTAGAGAGGCAATGGTCGACCAGCAGTGAGGAAAAGGCGCTCGTTCGACCTAAAAGAAAACTAAAAAAACGTCACCGACCAACCACCATTGCTAGCACACTCGATTTAAATTTAGAAAGCGAGCATGCTGTACTTGACGATCCAACATTTTCAGATGCGCTTACATCAAATAGAAAAAACAAAGATTCCAGCCCCAGACCCATAACAAGTGCGGAGAGCTGCGGGCACGCCAGTAGTTCGTGGTCTGGGTTCCAATCAGATAGTGCAAAAGAAAGCATTGAACCGTATGAATCTTGGGCCAGTAGCCCTGTGAGGGAGGATAGTGTAGTAAGTAGCGTAAAGAGTGAACGAATTAATTCGTGTCGCACTATTATTGAACACTCAAGGCCATCTTCATATGGATCGTCTCAATCGTCAACCAAGGACTCCATAAATCAGGGTAAAAACATCAACAAAGTTATAAAAGAAACTTTACCACCTTCGAAAATCAGAGTCGTTGGTCCATTGAAGCTAGAAAATATAACAGATAAAAGGAGAAAACCATTGCCTCCCATCAAGAGAAAAACAAACCAAACAAGAACTATTTCGAGAGGTAGGAGAAAATATTTGTGTTTACATAAGCACTTACAGATTTACGTGTACGGGAATCTGTACTTGTTTACCTGCAAGTATACGTCTGCACAAATCTCTAAAACGCAGAAAGTGCAGACGTCCGGCTACTGTTTCTTTTAAGTTACAACTCAGCTCTCTCGATCTCGCTCAGATTGCAATTGCCTTTTGACCTCTTTTGACGGCGGCGTGGTTGGCGCAGTTTTAAGATCTTTGCCTTCTAACCACAAGGTTCCAGGTTCAATCCTCGGCTCAGTCGAGTGTTGAACATTTGTGCATGTGACCTTCTTTTCCGCCAAAGTTGACTCAGCTTTCCCTCCTCCCGAGGTCGGTAAAATGAGTACCAGCTTCTGCTAGAGGCTAACCTGCGATGGATTAGTGTCCCGTCCAGGGGGAGTCAAATTTTTCTCATCCGCTTAACACTATACAGAAACCTGGGATAAGCACCGGCTCCATGGGCCACTTAGGCTCGTAAAAGGATTTAGCTTTAGCATAGGCAGAGTGGCAAATTATTCCTCATTAAAATTCAATTTTCACTATGTTTTGAACTTCAAGGTATCCTCAGCCGTACAACAATACTGGTGTTAAATGAGACGTTTTGTTAGCCTGTATTTACATTGATCAGGACTTCAAATTTGATAATTCTGTTCATGTAGCTAATGCCAAGCGATTGTTTTTATTCTTTTTTACTTTCTTGTGCGCCGCCATCTTGAAAATTGACGCTTTAGGGTTGCAGTGCCAGTCTCCACTCTTGATTGAAACAACAGCAACGAACGAGTGGGGGTCTGGCACTGCAACCAAAGTGCGTCATGCACATTTCAAGATGGCCGCGCGCGACAAAATTTGAACTATCAAAATTATTAAAACAAATCGCTTGGCCTGAGTTATACAAAAGAATAATCAAATGTGAGCCGACGATATAGACATAAGGTAAGGAAAGTCTTATCCTAGATTAATATTGCTCAACAGCCGAGAATCCCTTTAATATCTGTAGACTTTCTGGAGAATATCGATCGCTTACAAGTTTAACATCCTCTTCATAAGTACGTATGGAAAGAAAATACTTTTGTCAATCTCTGAATACTATATATATATTACTAACAACAAAAGGTGATAAAACAAAGAATTGATAGGAAACATAACACGTCTACTTTACCTTTATCTTCGCCACTCTCTGACGGGAAATCTGTCTCAGATTTTATCCATGATTTCTTTGTCAAATAGCAGACAATTCTGCTAAACTCGCACAACCGTTGCTTCACTCCGTAACGACTGTTATAACCCACATTCTCGGCGTCTTCACCACGTGACTGCCTGTCAGCACACTCCACCGCCAGTAGTCCCAGTTCATAGGCCATTTCTAGATGTGGGTGTGGTTCCGGGGTCCTATAGGGGTTCACTGGGACAGGGTCAGAGACAAACTCCTCTTCTTCAGCGGAGTCTTCACGAAAGAGTCGAGCCAGAGAACACTGCATGGCCGTGGAAAAGTTACATTTATCAGAGATTTTAAAAACCTCATTAACTTAATAATCAAAATGAGCAATACTTTTTAACTTAAAGCAGAAAACCTTATTCTTTGTTCCAGCCATTAAGGAACAGCGCAGTTTGTACTTTACTTTGCAATTTACTACTATCTCCCCGGTGTACTTTGATAAAACTATGTTCATAATGGACAACAGCTAACCCGCTTTACTGTAGCAAGCTAATTACGTAGTGTATGAAAGTTTACAGTAAAAAGTTGAGGTGAGAAATTTCCGATTGTTTTCATGGCTGCTGAAAGAAAATATTAGTGATTGTAGCTGTGTGCTAAGGGAAGGAAAACCCCTAGAAAAACCACTGGCCCTCCAGGTTGGGAGTTGGACACCAGGCTAACAAACCTGTTCCAAAAAAACAATCATGTTATGGAAACAGCAAATCGAGTTATTAACACCGTACTACAGCTTTTGTGTATATGTCCAGTTTTGTATGCAGCCTCTTCAGCAAGGGTTGATGTTAGCAAGTGAGACAAAAAGGAACTGTGGGTACACTTAACCCTTTGGTCATGTAATAATATTTTCAATTTTATTATGCACCAGGAGAGATCGATGTTGTATGAACGTGGTATCCGTAATATGATAAATAAATAAATACGCAGATCGCTTTTAATCATTCATCGCATCTGGTCTTTCTTTGATTATGGTTAACAATTAGAATACGAGTTCGCAATTTCTATCGGCTGACAGAATGACGGGGGCGAAGCCCGAGACTTTCCTCGTGTCAGAAGGAAAAGGATCAAGGGTTCTAGCCCTTCCACTACAAAACAAGCATGTTTAACTACTTGTCGCATTAGCAAAACGAACACTTTACCTGCAAGATGCCGTTACTGCTATTTTCTTCCTCCTCTCGACGCAAGTATGTGTCGCCATGTCTCATTTTGTCCTTAAAGAACTCAAACAATGACTGCGAGGCCTCAATCAGCACTTCAAATGGTACTTCACGTTGGTGAGTCTTTTTCTGAACTTCTTGACAAAGCCACGGTAACACGTTGTTTTTCACAACACCTGGTTTTCCCCTTTAAAACAACAGAATTAATTTCTATTTTTTACAAAACTTTCTATTTTATTTGTATGAAACCTTATTAAGGTTGCTGAGGAAAGCCAAATGCTTGAATGAAAAAAACGTTGGGCCTGGGATACTCATGCCGCTTAACAACCACAGTAACATCAATAAAACTGTTGCCTTGGCAACGTAGTGGTCCCTGATCGTGCAGTAGTTTACACGTCAGCCTGGAAACTGAGACACGACAGCTCAGCTTCCGCTCACTGCACTAAACCGATTTATCTTAAAAACAACTCGAAAAGCAAAAAAGCGTGTGCATTTACTTTTTTATCTAATAATTCTTAGCTATCATTTAGCTGTTGAATGTAATTATCCCCCTTTGACTGAGGGACAAACTGGCTCCCGTGCGCATTCAACTAAAGAGAATTATTTTAAAAACTTGTAAATTAGCTGTGAAAAACTCTGCACGGGACAGAATATGACATGTATTGACAATAACCTATATTCTCCTAAAGAAATTTTCCCACTGATGTAACTCAACTTGTGGAATTAATCTGTTCGAATATTTAGCGTTTTTGGCATTCAATATAAGTCCCAGGACGTGGAGGGTAAATAAAAAGTAATTATCGAAGAATATGTCGTAAATTGAAACTCCTGAATGTGTAAAATTATTCTTGACCCAGTCTTTTAATTGGCGAATCTTTTGTAAAATGTTCCGGGTAGGGCAATATCCGGGTAGGGCAATATCGTTTGAAACTCCCACATCCCCTCCACTTACCCACCTTTTCCCCACCCCCTCCCCATTGGGCTCAAAACTGATTGGTACAACTGGCAAAGCTTGAAATAAATCTTTTTAGTAAATAAAATCATGCAATGTGCTGTATCAGGACCAACCTGCAAAAGGTAAAAACTTCTTTTATCTTGTACAACAGCGGTTGCCGTATCGCGTGGTCTAATTGGGCTAGAAGCATATTCCTAACATAGACGAAGAAACGGTCGTCCTTGTTCTACAGACAAAATAAAACAAAAATATTTATCGATATTAAATTGGACAAAAACTGTCATTAGAGCTCCGTTTTACGGGAGGCAATTATAATTACCAACTGTACTACTCTACTGTGGTAGTGGTAGTGATAGTGGTAACGATAATGGTAGTGGTAGTGATAGTCGTAGTAATAGTGGTAGTGGTAATGATAATGATAGTGGTAATGATAGTGGTAGTGGTCGTGGTAGTGGTAGCGGTAGTGTTAGTGGTAGTGATAGTACAAGTGGTAGTGATAGTACAAGTGGTAGTGGTATTGTTAGTGGTAGTGGTGGTGGTAGTGGTATTGGTCGTGGTTAGTGGTAGTGGCAGCGGTAGTGGTAGAGATAGTGGTATTGGTCGTGGTTAGTGGTAGTGGCAGCGGTTGTGGTAGTGGTACTGGTCGTGGTCAGTGGTAGTGGCAGCGGTAGTGGTATTGGTGGTGGATCAGTCCTCATTTCCTGACTTGATTCCCATTTCCACCAGCAATCTGTGGTTTTTGGATTTCTCAAGTTGGGTTCCGGATTCCAGGTTTAGTTACATAAAAGGAATCATTATCCTAACTTAAAAGCAATATAAATGTTGGGACTTATTGCGCCAAAGTTTGACCGGCTTCAATGAACTGTGCGCAACAAGTGCCAACACTGTTGTGGTTCCATGCAAACGGATGCAACATGTTGAGCTCAACAATGTTGCCTGTTATTGGCTAACAATGTTGCGGAGCCTTTTTCTGATTGGTCAATTTGGGGAATGGAATTTTCTGCTGAAGCCAGCAAATAATGGCAGCAAGAAGGCTACCCAAAATCGCACTCTTACCATAATTCTTTCACAAAGATCCAGTACTTCTGCTTGCTTCAGAAACTCTGTCACTCCCCCTTCACATGACATGAGACATTCGATTCCCTTGTGACCACACTTTACAGCAAACTCAATAAGCCACCTGCGGGATGGTATAATTAACTGTTGCATACAGACAGACAGACAGACAGGCAGATATAGGCTGGGCTTTTCAGCTATAATGTCAATCCATCTATCTAATCTGTTTAATCTATCTATCTAGTAAAAATTACGATTTAAAAACTAGGAATTGCATGTTTAGGCTAGAAAATAAACTAATAATTCATGAAATGCTCAAAATTCGTAAGTTGATAGTAAAATATTGAGTCAGTAGTATTGTATCGTTTGCGATCAAGAAACAGGCCACGACACAATAAAATTCGAAGATACAACTATGGAGACTATAGGAAAAGAAAAACATCTGAAGCGTTATTTATAAAAGAACTCAAGCCAAGCTTGAATGAACAAGATCAGTCAATTTCCACAAGCCTTTAAACTAACTTGCATGTTAATTATTCGTTATCATGCATTGTCTATTGCTGTGGATGTGGATAAAGGCCGAAATATACATCTTTAAAAATGATCATTCTTCTCGTCATTTTATTTCTAGTTTTCGAAAGTATTTAAAGCTTAGTTTTCAAGTCAGTCGCCGAAAATCTGAAGAAAAGGCTGCACAGTAGTTCAAAGATTATTCTGCATCTGCTTACCTTACTGCTTTCTCACGAAAGTGGATTTTCTCAGAAAGTTTACAGTACAATAAACTGCGAGCGCCGAGTTTAATTGCACAAACACTGAGGGGATCATCCGCTTCCGTACTTTTGCTTGGGTGCTTTTCTTTCAAAGTCTCGGTTGCCCACCAAGAAACTGCGTCTCCTTCAACACAACACCTGGAAGTAAAATAGGAACGTGAAAGTGTTTTATGAGGATACTAAAACAACGAGAAGAGGGGAAAAAACTAGGCGTCAACAACTTTTTCAAGAATTATGAACAAGATGGATGTTTTTCTTGCTAGAAATCAAGCCCAGAAAAACAGATTTTGTTCAAGCCTTCTACAAGTGTCACAAGGATATGTTGTTCATCCTTCGCTACGACAAGGACCATCAAATCATTGTTTCATCTATGAGTACGTAGATGCATGGCTATTAAGCCAAATCTGCGCTCTGAAAGTTCTTGGGCAGTGTGGACACGTAATTGGGGCAGCTGATGGCGACCTATTTGTGCAGCTCTTCCTAATCTGCCTGCGATGCTCTTCTGCAGCCGTTCTGCAAGCTTCACATAACAGGATTTGGCACTGTTTCGAGCCACAAGACGCGATTTCCATCTGTGTCACGCTGTGCTGTCTCAAGAGTTAGGGCTGATGTAAAGACTTTCAGTGAAGCTTTGAGGGTGTCTGAAGAGTATATAGTTTTAGGCACTGCATAAAATTGGGGCTCTCGGTTCCCTGTAGTATAGGAACGCATGCAGAACTGGCCGGCGGAAACGTTGAAAATTCAAGTCATTCCAAATTAAATTCGATGAATTTATTACATTAATTTTATTTTCATCTAGGGTATGTTGCTTTGCTAGTGCAGGAGCTCCGCCTCAAATACGATTATTACACACAAGGCTTTTCCCTCAACTTTGACTAAACACCGCATGATGTATGGTTAGTAAAGAGTATATATTAATTTGGAGTTTCAAAAACGTCCTATGAATTAAATATGACTTTATCCGGCAGAAACAGAACTCCGTTTATCTGGTATAATTACTCTTAAATCATGACGGAATTACCAAATACTTGTAATAATTGTTAAATTTGTTGATTGCAAAATCTGCTATAACTTAATGGCAACTTCACTTAAAAGGTCCATGCGAACTAAATACACCAATAAAATATGTGGAAAATTTATCACTACGATTAAGAACATGCAGACAGATGACCTCCTATCAAACCTTTGGTGACTTGCATCTCTCTAACCTTAAAGATTTCTTGCTTAAAACTTTGGCAAGGCTGAAAGCCACCCTTGCTTTTATATCCATTAACGATTCGTCAAGAAAAATCTCGGTCTCCTGACCTACTCGACTTGAATCATCAGGACTTAACACGTCAGAGCTCTTGTCTCCTTTTCTTCCCAAAGAAATATCAACACGAAGTAAATTTTCAGTTGCCTGTCAAAGATTGAAAAAAAAGAAATTGTAAAGCTGGCACTGCGAGGTTGGATCAAGTTAATTCGGGTCAGTAGATGCAGAGTTGTTAGAAAAATCTACGAACGATAAATAAAAAACTTTGGTTTTAGGAGAGATGATTGGGGAGAGTACGCAAACAAAACAGCATTAACTTACCTTCCGTGAATTATCAAGCATAACAAATTTAACGATTCTTTTCAACAAAAATTCACATTTAATGGCAACACCATACAATATTTTAATCATATTTGTTCCAAATAAATGTGGCATAATCCATAATAACATTTGCAGGTCCATATACATTGACTAATGACAGGAAATTAATAGCCAACAAATCCATTGTGGATTATGGATTGAGCTGCATGACTGCAACATGTTACAATCATATACTTAGTAGAATTACTCGTTGACAGGTGATTATAGAGTTTCCAGTGCTCTCATTGGTGGTGGCTCACATATTATGCCAGCTATAATCACCTCAGGCCAGGTGATTATAGCCGGCGTTTTAAACCATTTCCAAAGTTTTCCAAAGATTTTCGAACACTTCCCAAGATTTCCGAAAATTTTCTGAAATTTTGAGAAGTCTTAAAAAATGCCTTAGAAACGTTTTCTAACCATTGTCGAAGATTTTTGAAAATTCCCAAAGATTTCCGAAGATTTTCCAAAAAAATATTTATAAACCCTAAGTAATTTTACTAAAACAATTATTCACCTCTGGCTCAGTGAATATCTGGGTGGTGAATATTCCCCTCGACTTCATCTCAGGGAATATTCACCAGATATTCACTTCGCCTTTGGCAAATAATTGTCAAATATAAATGTATATAATACATAGTTGAATGTTTCACCTAAGAAACTAAATCACTGCTTAAAGTACCTGCTCCAAATATTTCGGGAACCCTACAAGGGACTCCAGAACCAGCTCAACAAGACTTGCCCAATGTCTGTACGTAGCATAGAGAAACATCGCCCAGCCAGTGGTGGTTGCTTGGAATGTTTTTGAGTTTTCCAAAGCATAAAACGCCACTTTAAGACCAAGTTTGCTTCTTGCCTCGAGCTCACAACCCAAACTGCAAGATGCGTCCTTAAACAAGTGACAAAATAAAACTCTAACTAACGCGTGAGGGAACCAACACGACCACCGCTTGTGTTCACAAACGAACGATGCAACTTGCGACAGTAGTTCCAAATCGCGCTCCGTTGGCTTTGCGTCCACCAACTGTTCAGTAAGCCAAGCTTCGTAGTCAAACTGCTCAACCTAAAAAGAGGACACAAATTCTCAATTAAATAATTTTCAAAACAGATATAAACTCTTTAGCACCATTTCTTCACCACATTTCAAACGGACAAAAGGTGACAGATTTTAATTTAGAGAGGTGTATACAGTAACTGTCCTATTGCACTATACAATGGTACCAAAAAATGTTAACTTAACCAAAGTAAGATATAAAACTGATGTATAAAATAAGAAAACAAATATCATTAAAAGAAATAGTTTTAATAATCCAATTGGCACATTGTAACCGGTGCTTATCTCCAGTTTCTGTAGTGTTGAGCGGATGAGAATAATGACTCCCCCTGGATGGGACACTAATCCATCGCAGGTTAGCCCCCAGCGGAAGCTGGTACTTATTTTACCGACCTCGGGAGGATGGAAAGCTCAGTCAACTTCGGCGAGAAAGAAGGTCACAGAAATGTTCAACACTCAGCTGAGCCGGAATGTGAACCCAGGACCTTGTAGTCCCGGCTCAGATATAGTTTTACAGTGTTATTAGTTAAAAACAGAGAGTGAAAACAAGTTTGCCTTATTGTACCAGCAGACGGAGTATTTCATAACTTGATAACTACTACATAGAATGCTCTCTACATTTCAAGTGGTAGACATTTCAGAAAAAGGATTAGGTAATCTTACCTCCATGGAAGAAGAAAAAGATGGGAACCTGGGTATCAACAAGCCAAAAACACCAAGCTGAAAGATCAGTGAATCTGGGGAATCGATGCCGTTCAACTGCGGTTCAACTGTTGGTCCACTTGACTTGGCCTCGGTGAAGCACATTTTCATAATACTCAGATTCTTGAACATCACGTGGTACAGGAAAACAAAGGAAGTAGATGAAAGGACTGTTCCTTGCGGCCATATCTCTCGTCTGCCTTCAGCTGATGTACAACTGCTGCGCATGCAGAAACAAAAAGAAAGAAGGCAACAAAAAAGATTGTTCTCTTCATGCTACCAGGCAACGGCATCGTTTAGCACAAACGATGATGTAAGGGTTGTTCCTAAGGAACGGCCGCCGGCAAAGACTGGTCAACCTTCTTTTTAATATACAAATTATTAATAATTATATTATTTATTTTATTTAACTGCATGGTTCCTAAACAAAATAAAAAGAATGTTAAAAAGAGGTAACAAATACAGAAAAGATAAAAAAAATGGGGCATATACAAATTAAACGAATGGGAGGAAGCCAGGTAACCCTAGACCGAGATGAGGCAAGAGGTTCTATATGGAACTGAACCTTTAAATACTGCAAAAAATCAGAGAAGGACGGCTTTCTGCGGCCTTCTGAACACAACAGCGGAATATATAAATCTTTGCATATAAGAGGCACAAGTTAAGTAGAGCTCGAAGTTCGCAAAGATCCAATCCTAGTACTATGTCTTTACAAAATTAACCAGATACTTGGCAACTATTTTGAAGCAAATGAAATGTTTTCAAGGTTTTATATCAGTGCAGTCTTTGTTAACTTAAGCATTGACGAACTGGTTACTTTTACAATTTACCTTCTTGATCCAAAAGAGATGGACAACACTGAGACATTGAGCTGTTTTGCACTTAAAGCAGTAAGTTTTTGATAAACTACAGCGAGATTTAAAACAACTCTGTTAAAGTAAATTAAAACCAGTTACATTTTATAAAAGCATACTGCAAGTAAACCTCGAAACAAGAACGTCACAACAAATAACTAGTGCTAACATTACATTAACTAACCAATGCCCTTCTGAAGAGACTGAGGAGACAGTTTCCATAGGTGTCTCACTTTCACAGGTTTCATGTTTCCATACATGCCCAGTCTTGTCCAAATCAATTTCGTTATCAACCGGAAGGTCGAGCGAGCCTTGATCATTCATGATTTCTTCCTTAAAATGTGTTACGAGGCTCAGCGCTACCCGAAGCGAAAGTCTTACTGCTGATATCTTGTCCTTGTGTAAATACAAAGCATCCACTATGGAACAGTAAGTGAGAATGTCCATAACCTGGCTTCCAAAACAAATGTGCGATGGTAAATTGAACGAAGCAATACATCCACAATAGCCACCGATATCCTTGGGCAATTTTCCTTTTGACTGTGATATTGGAACATCAGAAGATGAACTTTTACCTTGTCGTACAACTTCAGATTTCTTATAGGAGAAACGAACAGCGGTATAACTGCAAACTCTGGGTTGACACAATCGTTTTCCTTGAATTAAAGCCTCGATATCTGGCTGGTTTCTCGCTAACTGGCCAAGTCTGCTTGCAACTTCAAGTCCCTGCCATGGTACCAGATCCGCTGCAATACAGCCCTCGATCACTGCCGACAATTGGAAGAGAAAATTAACACAGCACACACATCTTTAAACACGGCAAGACGTTGGATCGAAAAATGTGCAGGGAAAGTGCATAATAGCTCGATAGCAGGAAAATTATTATAGTTCTTAAGTATTCATTTATGACAATCGAAAATAACTTTTAGAAAAAATTTATAGCCAACATGGAGTAAAAGGTCAAACTGATCCCAGAGTTATTTCAAATATCTCAAAGATCTTTAAGCAGTCCGTAAATTTTTTGGTAGCTGTTAATGATGCACAGACAGACGTTTTCAAGCAGTTTTTAAGGTTACATAAGGCAATTTCCTAATTGTGGTCCACTGTTCTTTAACAAAACCTTGAAGAGGACGCCAAACGATAATTCCTGCTACATTTACTGTATATTTGAACACTTGGTCTCGACCTGATGATTTTGTTTGTGATGGTGCAGCATACTGATTCGTAAAAAGCCCAGTTCACCAATGGTAAATATTCTACGGTCTGTAAAACTCAGAAGTTAAGATTTTCGTTTCTTACAAAATTTTATATCACTGACAATTGAGGGCCAGAAGAGAAAACATCGAGGTTTCTTTCGATCGTGAATATCAGAAGCATATTATATAGTTCGAAAAAAAATGAAAAAACAAAATTTAACCTTTAGCCATTATAGGAAAAAATGTCATCATATGATGCGATCTTCATATTACGTCACCAATTATGTCATCTCCCTTTACTTTTCTCAACATTACTTAATTACTGTACATTCCTATAAACTGTTACCTTGCCTGGACCAGTTGCAGAGGTTTTGCAGGACTTCCAAACGATGTTTTGGTGACAAAGTTGAGTTGAGGATACTCAGCCGCCACAATCGAGCAATTTCATTAATAAAAGTCCAGCAACTGAGAATGAAAACAAATGGTGATCATTAAGATATATAAAAGGCGAAGTAATATCTATAAAACTTTCCGAACGTTTTCGTTTTAAATCATTATCAGGGATAAAAGGTTTCCGCCTAGCGTTTTAAATTTAAAAACGCGCACGAATAAACATGAAGACCAGCAAGATATCTTAGATTTAACAATGGAACACATACTGGAACACAATGAATAAAGAAATCAGAACAACCCTATTTTTTATAGGAATTACTTAGAACTTTTAAACCACAAATGCTAGGCGGAAACGTTTTATCCCTGACGATGGTTTTCATCCGAAACGTTCGAAAACCGGCTTTTACAGATTTTACTTCGCTTTCTTTATATTTTAATACTTTTTGAAGAGCGTTTTTATGTTTAAATGGTGATCAGTCTTTAGAAAAGAAATGTTTGTCCCAACGAAGAATCACAAGTTTCTAGATAAAGTAACTATGAGAAAGGATAATGAAGGGAAACAATTCCCGAGAGGGGGAGAGACTTATTGTACAGAAAATCAAAACATTTCAAGACACAAGGTAGTTATGCCGCAGGATATGCCACGTGTCACATGTGCATATGAAGAAAATACAAGTGAAGAGTTCAGCTACAAACTCGACGATATTCCACTAATTTATAAAATACCACACCTCTAAAAAACCTTCAAAAAAGTTAACTGAAGCAAGTAAAGGTGATAAGCATGCTGAGGTTCAACAACACGTACTGATAGCTGTGAAGACAAATTTTAGAAAAGAGTTCTTTTCAGTTTCGCTGCGTTAACTCTAAAGAGATACTTTCAACGCTCGAAGAAAAATTCCCCGCGCACCCATAAAATGTCTTAAAACAACGAGCAAGTGGACAAAGGTTTTGTAAAACTATCACGAAATAGGCAAACAGTAAGAAGAGTGAGCACTGGAAGACTTTACTCGCACATTACGTCGACATTGCTGCTGTCGTTAGCACATAATAAAACGGTGAGTTTAATGCCAACAAGCTTGCAGAGTTCCATTAATTCGGTTAACACCAAAATCTTGTTTTCTCATCTAAGTTTCACCATCTCTCCCCTCCCTTCCCTACCTTGTTTATTTTGTTTAATTTCGTTTTACCTGAAGGGTCTCGGTGTAAACCCCAATGCCTGAGCGGTCTTGGGAGTTGTACCAGCCAGCGTTGACGTCTTATCACTTCTTCCATAACGACGTTCCTCTTTGTGACTATCAATATTCTTAAACTTATTAACAACTTGTTCAGTACAAGATGACAGCATTGTAACTGCAGTGACTGGGTCGCCATGTAGCAGGTCTTCAATCATTTTCAAGGCTTCAAGAAGCTCTTTTTCACGTCTGTATGTCGTATAGCCGTAATACGAAACACATTCCAACTCGTTTTGTATTGTGCCTATAAAATCAACATGTTTTAGCTAAACACTTTCATGGTAATAACAGAAATATATAGTAGTTATGCAACGCTTTCGAGTGGGATACCGCGGAATATGCCACGTCAGCGTGTTTCTTAAGGCCGGTACACCGGTAAATTGTACCCACGTTCCCCTATGGTTGTACCGCCTTTCCCCCATCAAAGGCGTCTTGGAACTTTTTAAAGTCGCTAGACACAAAACATTTATTTTCATCACAACTGTAACCTGACCTGTCTTTAAGTTATTCCTTCCATAATTCTAATAATATGTACTTAAGACATTTTTTTTAAATTTTATAGGTTTAAAATATGCCTAATAAGTGTTAAAATATTGATGCGCGAATCAAATTTGTAAAAATACCAAAGTTTCTGCCATTTTGTGCAAGCTACGAACGATACATAAACAATTTGTTTGAGAAAAACTTTTTCAAATAACACATCAAAATTTCTCAAAATGGGAATTAAATATAAAAATAATAGTCTTTTATCAAGTTTTATCGTTCCAATAACAAGAAATTGTGTTGAAAGCGATTTTTCCTTAACACGTGTATCTTCAAAA
>JAOCPT020886349.1:0-15197 GCA_026546935.2 Palythoa grandiflora
TTAGTAAAATAAAAAAAATTTCGAAATTTTTTGAGTGGCCACGCATTTTCGATATTTACAGAAACCAGCTCTTAAAAACCCTGTGAAAGGGCTTTATTTTTTTTCAAACGTTACAATACAGGAAAATGCATCGCAGAGATCCTAAGGTTTAAAATTGTTTCACTTTGTGATCCCTGAAGATACTTTAAACTTCATGCTTCTCACCAAACTCCAACGCGCCTATTATTTTACTCTGGATAGCTTCTGCCTCTGTAGCTGTTTTGTTTAAAACCTAATCTTGGGGAAAAACCCAATTTTAATGATTCTGAAACTTTAATTACTTATAATTAAATACACTACCAGAAACCTGCACGATAATGTTAACTCACTATATGGCCTTAAAATTCCAAAATACTGACATATAAAGGCACTGCCCAAAAGCAGAGCTCCGGGTTACCCATGGTATGGGCATACAGAAGGACATAAAGGTTGAAAAAGAAAAAAAATAATGAGGTAAAGTCATCACACTTGGCCAAAATAGTTGATCAGTATACAAACACAAGACTTTGTTTACCTTCAATGTCCTCTGCATCCCTACTAAACTGCTGGATGGTCTTAGATTCACCAAGTCTAGATCGGCGCTCCACAAGGGCAGCTTTCAGTGTTGCCCACCTGGAAAAAATATTTTTAAAACATTTAGAATAGCTGGGCACTGTCTCTCAATCTATGCCAAAAAGAACTTGCATGCCATGAGACTGATTTCACACACAAACGTTTTCATTTCCGTTAAAAAAATTAACAGCTGATTAGGTTAAATTAAGAGTTCTTCTTTTTAAAAGAAAACTCACAATCTTAACACAGGGGGTAAGGCCTACCCTCAACTTCCAGTGTGACTCTTTTAGAGCAAAAAACGTACGTCAAACAACAATGACACTATTTATGAGACTTACTATACAATATTATAAGAACTCTTGAATCTGAATTTGTAATCACTCTTGAGGAAGATGCCACAGACATCAAAACGTCAAGTTAATATATGAGCGTTAGTTTTTATTTGTTGGTCCTTGAAGTTGATACATTGTTTCACTATTTCCACTCGGCCAAAATGATTGAAATACAGTAAAGTGATGTAAGATAGAAGAGAAGGAATCTTCAATTGGAGTTGGAAATCACATCACCAATGTCTGTCATTATCAAAAAAAAACACCAGATTAATTTTCTTTTGAAACAAAAGGAAAGGTGTAAACAAGTGGCCATATGGTTACTGACGTCATCACAGCCAAACTCGTTACCAATCTTTGAGGACATGATTTCAACAATACCATCCTATTCAAACGCTCATATAAGTAATTGCCTTCATTCACCCAAGATGTCATTTGTCAATTTGTAACAAGTACACAAAAAGCTACAAAAATAAGACACTTCTTTTCATATGTATTTTCAACAGTACCTAGCCAGCACCGCTGCAATCCTCTCAGCAATGGCTGGGGAATCATAGTGATCATTATCAATGAGTTTGTCAGACTTCTGTTTCAAAGCACCAATTTTGTCTTCCTGTTTGGCAAGAGCCTTGGTGAAGTCCTCGTGTTTCTTGATAAGAGCCTCAGCCCCTTCCACTGCTCCACCATCAACCTCACTCTGCAGGACTGCTTCCCTTGTGGCCATCCACTGCTCAGCCTGCTCTGCATCACGGTTGAACAACTAAAAACAAACAAAATAATAAAAATGCTCTAATAACCCCCTGTTTGAAGGTTCAAATTTTTAATTCCTTCCCTCTCTAGTAAGTCCCCCCTCAAACTGACAAGCTTGAATGAACTGAAATATGAATTCAATGTTTACATTAAATGCCCTTTTCACACAATTTTTTTCCCATTAGCTTAAGTTCCAGTTGTTGTTCTATCTACATTGCCTTATAAATTGGCTGATTTCGATGTATACAAACACTTCTTAAATTTAATCTGTTTCAGTTTTTAAATAGTTTTCGTTATAGAAAGCCAGAGTATCTAGTTGTTATTAAGGCTGCGTGACATTTCAAACCCCATAGTGTAGTTCTGTCTTTGCTTGTCAACAAGTTTTAAATAAGCTCCCCTCTCCCAAGAAGGAAATTTTATACGCCTCCTTTGGTATTGTATGACAATATGACATCAGTAAAGACTTTGTTATAAATCTGATTTCCCGAACTAAACATTTGGGGGGAACATTTTCTTTGTTAATGGTGTGTGCTCTCTGATGTCCAAACAGACACGCAATACACACCTGAAGCTCCAGACACTCATCCAGCCTCTGCTTCCTTGCTGCCCACGCTCTGAGAAATAAAAAATTAGAAAACTTCTGTTTAACTTCTCCTTCCTAACAATCAAGACAAACTATTGTCAAGGGTAAATAATTAACTTATTCTATCATCAACTCCGTGGCTTACTTTTCTAATTCCTCCCTCTCGTGTGCCAAGGTATCAAGTTTTTCTCGAATATCAGGACTGGCATAGTGCTCTTTGTCTAACAGCTCCTTCCCGAAATCTTCAAAGCTCTGGAATGTGCTGTCACGGGCATCAATTTCTGCTCTGTGTTCCTAATGGTAAACAGTGGAACAGTAAAATCAGTGTTACAACTATGAAATTATGAACTAATAGCTGCCCAGGCTATAATTTTAAAAAGTAAAGACAGATACAAGCTGTTTGTTTTTGGCATGTGTAAGAGCTCTACTTTTCTTATTGAAAAAGGTATCCCAAAATCTATATTTTTTGACAAACTTGAGCAATGATTCGTCAACAGTTTGGTTTCTCAAACCCCTGAAAGAACTTGAAGCTGTACTCTGACCAGGTGCTTCAAAACGTAGGGAAAGTTGTTAGATTTCTAAAGGTGCTTAAGATCGCAGGTGAAAATTAGCAAGCTAACAATGCTTCCATCTGTGATTTAAAGCTTGTCATGGAAATTAGGGAGCTATATGGCTGTGCGCACAGCAAATAAACATGGACAGGAAGTGACCTTTAGTGTTGCTGCCTTCAATAACATTGCTCTATAACTGCACTAACATTTAAAATTACTCCAAGACATACCTTGTGAGATTCCAGTAACATTCGAGCTTCTGGAATTTCCCTTAATAACAAAATTGTTTGTTTTTCCTTTTCATCCCCACAAATCGTTCTTGTTCTGGCTGAACTTTCCTTTGCTTTTCCACTTATCTTGTAACACTTTCTATCTGTGACTTCTTTCTTTATGTCAATCGAATGATATCCCTGCCTTGCTATTTCTCCCTTGCCCAAATAATTGGTCTCTCTTTCATCTGCATTACACTGTTTGCTTTCTAGGGATAATCTATCACTGTCATATCTAGCACTGTCTACAAATCCACCATCAAAGCAAAGCAACCGTCCATCCACATTCCCTACCTGGTGTCTGTCCAAAAGTGCCTCAGCACTAGCAACGTCTTTGGCAAGTTCCTCTGATGACACTAGTGCCATGATACCATTGATCCATGATGTCAAATCTCTGATTTGTTTAAAAATACAGGGAATTTTGTTACATTTTAAAAAATCAAATTCCATAACGAAAGCTTAACTAATACAATTCTTTAAGCCCTGTTTCCATCGCTGTGATTGCTGAGATCGTTGATAAAATTGTTCCACAATCCCAGAAATTATACTGAAACAGATTTTAGCAATCAGAACTTTTAGGGTCAATGCAAGTTCCATCCCAGCAAATCAAAAGCTAAAATTGTAACATGTTTTTCACACCATGCAGTATCTTATGTTTCTTTAACCAAGTGTGTCTTTAGTACTACATTTTTTCAAATCTTCTAAGTTGAAATGCTTTGATTGATTTATGTCGCTCTTGATGCTTTTTGTTGACAATGACAACATAGCCCAGTCCCATTAAAGAACAGTCATGAACAAACAAGATGGCAACTGTGCTTTAATGGGACTGGGCTATGTCAAATGTGGTTAAAAAATTGCACATACAATTGATTTCCATAACATTTTCCCTTAAATTTCCCTATTTTCCAGACACTCATGGTACGAAAAATCAATATATGTGCTAGTTGAACTTCAATCAAATTTAAGGAAATAATTGACTGTTAAAAAGCCAAGCACACTCAGTTAACCCCCAGTCGTCGTTTTTAAAGTCTAAGGTAAACTGACATACACACTTGTACTGCAAGTTCTGCCTTATAAAAAATGGTTTGAAGTCTAAAAGTACTACTACAGGGTTTTAATAAGTATTGGTAGATGGTGAACTGCGCAGGCTACTCCACCTGAATTCAGCTTTGTTAGAAAAACTGTACAAAACTGAGGGTTACTTCATAAAGTCATAGTTGAAATAATATTCCTTTGTACTGGTAGGATTTTGGCTGAATGTTACTAGTGTTTGCAATGAATTGTAACGTCAGAAAGCAGAGTTTAAAGATAACTGTGTCCAATCAAAATACCTTAATTCTCGTCCAGAACAATGCATTGTATGTGGTTCATCTTTTAAAATTTTCTGAAAACACGCAAGTTGTCTGCTACCTAGCTATTCCTCAACTTTTGCCGCCTACGTAGATTGTTAAAATAGTAAAACATTTCTCTGGCTAAAATTTTTTTAAAAATCACAAGCTTTCGGTTGTCAGTCTACAACCTTTAACAAGTAAAAAGTATCTACAAAGACTCCGTATTTTTTTCCCATAGATCTTGCTACTTTTACGGCTTCATGGATACATATAAAAATTGAAGAGTCGCAACCAGGCATAAAAATTCTTATTGAAAACCATGCTGCGAGCCTGCTTTCAAAATTTATCTGATTTAATAGACCTACCTAAACTCGCTAAGGAAACGGTGATAATCATAAGAGTCCAACAACTTCCCTTTCCTGGCTGCAGCCTAGAATAAAAGAATAGGACAAATTAACAACGACATTAGCTTTCTAAAGGAACATTTTCAAGGTATTACCATGGATGACTGTATCTCATTTGATGATTTTACCGACCTGATCTTTCAAGCTTGCCCAAGCTTCTTCCAGTTCATATCGCTTGCACTCAATGTCTTGGGCTGCATTCGGGTGAGTTGACGTCAGTTTCGCAGCTTCAATGTTTAGCTGACGAACCTAGTTGGAAAACAAATAAAGTATAACTGCGTGAAACTTTGTTCACTTCTGATTGCTCCCAATTTGAGGAAGAAACATTAGCTAGGCTTCCTTGGCAATTTTTAAACTGTTTTACTGAAAGAACATGATTCTAAACAAAACAAGCAAGACATTTTAGTTACTAGGAGCTCTATTTGAAAGGCTAGGACAGCTACTCTTTTTAAGTTCTCCATTGGTACCACAACTGCAAAATAAATTTCAATGTCTCATTAAAGTGTATACAGAATTTTTTCCTGACTTATAATTTACCGGTTTATTGATAGAAAAAGGGTTTTCTTTACTCAACATACACAGTTTTGACTTCAAAATTGTTTCAAAGATTGAGTGCCAAATTATGTCAGTTGGTTTCACAAACAGAACAGTGACATGAAAAATGATAGTTTGAAGCCTGACAAAAACTATTGTAAATCTGAAACACCAAACGGTCAATGTTGTAAATAATTATACAAGTCAAATATCATTAAAACACACTACAATAGGCCACATTTAATTCCAGTTTTTGGAAATCACAACCCAAATTATCTCTGAAACGCACTCCCTAGGTCATTTAAAAAGTGAAATTTAGCATTCTTTTGGCCGTTAAAAGGAGCAAGCTAAAGAACAAAAAGCTGTCTCTGATGCTGTGACTGACCTTCTCCTCCAAGGCTGCCAGATCTCTCTCCAGCACTTCATGTTTCCTCTGAAGAGCTTGCACACTCGCCAAATCACGGCCATAGTCAGAAGATGACACAGCAGTATCTTTTTCAGAAATCCAGGCTTTGGTGTCATCAGCATCCCTATAATGGTTATTATAAGCTTTAGATTAATAACAAAACAACAGTACTTATAATAAATTTGAAGTAGCGTTGATAAACGAATTATCATCAGCATAGGAATTTGAAAACGCTAAAAAACAAAACATCAGCTTTTTCATAAGTAAATATTTGTTTTGAAAGTCAGTACAGTAAATATATACTCAAAAAAAATCTGAGATCTAGTTGGGAATCGAACCCAAGACCTCCTGTATCCCAGGCGAATGCTCTACCACTGAGCTACAAGAGCTTCTACTGGTAAGCGAGGTCATGCTGATGATATAATGTACACAAATCAGCTTCCCGTAGGGTTGCTAACAGTCAGCTTTTTCAAATTCCTATGGCGATGATAATTTGTTTATCAACACTACTTCAAGTTTGTATCTACTCAACGATGCATTCAATTGTTTTTTTTTAACTATTTACTTAAAGTTCAGTACTTATAATAAACTACCAATTAAAAAATGATAAATACAAGCCTCCAGGACTCTCTAGAAACGTTGAAATCAATTTCAGGGAGTACTAAAATTTTATAAAATGCCAACAATTTTGTTGTAACACATAGCTCCGTTCTCAAATACCAGTAAAAAACAAAATACATTCAATACAATACACTCTTGTAAATTTAGCCAACAAAACCAACCTGTGAAATTTCTGAATCTCAGTTGCGCTGTCCAGTTGCTCTTTCCTGCTCTCAGACATCTGATTGAGGCTGACCCACCTCCTCGTGAGCTTCTCAATCATTTCCTGAATCATCTCATACTCCGAGTAATGTTCCTCCTTCAACTTTTCGGCAAGGATCTCCAGCTCACGGATACGAACTTCATTAGCTTGCATGTCCTAAAGTTTACAGACAAGAATTTTAAAAAAACTAGTTGCAAGTTTTCATTCTAGAACCAGGGTTGCCACTATTTACTGGATGTGAAATTAAAGGACTTTTCCAGGACTTTCTATGACCTTTTCAAGTAAATCCAGGACCTTCTCTATCAAATAAAACTTGAATGCTTTACACATTTTATTTCAAAATTCAGTTCAACAATACACATACTATATTAACAAGCTTTGGAAATTTTGTTTCTGGACAAAAATCAAGCTTTCTGGAGTCACGGTTCTTGTATTAGAGCATTGTCACATCAAAAATATTTTAACAGACAGTTTATTTATCTATTTATTTTTTTTGGAAGTTAAGAAAGGAATTTTTGGCCCATTCCAGGATTTTCAAGGACCACTACCCAAATTCAAGGACTTTCCAGGGCCTGGAAATTGTTTTCACAAAGTCCAGGACTTTCCAGGATTTTCAAGGACCGTGGCTACCTTGTAGAACTGTGAGATTTTTCATGAAAACGCCAGTTCCAACCCATGGGTTTAGATCATTTTGAAATCTTAGCTTTAATTACGATTTTAACATAGAAGTTTCCATCTTCCAAAGTGTGTGCCATAACCTAAATCAATCTCCGGAAAATATCAACCTTTCATATTTCAAATTAATATTATCATACAGAAGATCCTAGACAATCAATCTGTAATCACATAATAAAAGTCAATAACACACGTTTCATAACACACATTCTTGTTTTCGTTTCATTCTCTTTCATAATCATTTATTACTTTAGTTAGATTTTATAGTTTCTTTCTCAGAGCTAAAGCCTACCTTCTGGAATTCATCAAAATTCTTCTGAAGAGCTTCAACATGCTCATAATCTTTGCCAACTTCTTCAGATGTCACAAGTGCTTCCTGAAGATAAGTTAATTACAGCCAAAATGCATTAAACCAAGAGCATTACAGTGTGTGAAAAAGAAAAAAAGAAAAAAGAGGAATATGTACTTCATGATGAATTACATAAAGCTTCACCTAAAAACTATCATGGGCACTATGATATTTCTAGTTCTTTTATGTTAAGTTCTTTAGCAGGTCCCTCATATAACACTTTATGTGAACTTGATATCCCCAGTAAAGATTAGTTATTATTATTATATTAATTATACATTAGCATTGGTTTGAAAATGTTTCCAAACTAATAATGAATACACAGAGCTGCATGACAGGGGATGGAAATTTTAATCGTTCCTTCCTTTACTACTGTACATATTATACTCAGAGCCCTTTGTTATATTTGTACGAATTGGTTAACACATGCTGTATCAACCATAATATACTGCAGTTCTACTTGCAATGCAAATCAATAAAATAAAACTGTTCAAAATGAGTGAAATATCAAACAAGCTAATAAGACTTTCACATCATTGAAGAAACAACTTGACAGCAATACCTTGTCATTAATCCACGACTCCAGCTCATGAGCTTCACGTAGCAGTGTATAACGCTGAATGGAGTCCTCCAATTTCCTTCTCCTTTCTTCTCCCTGGTCCATCAAACCGTCATACCTGTGGTCATAAATCAGTTTAAGTGTAAACTTGGCTGTAATCTTAAAATGATGAAGAAACTGAAGCTAAGTATTTTACTTTGCCCATTTTGAACCCTGACAAATCAATGCCAAAACAATAATATACAAAGAAAATAATAATCAGATGAAACTTTTACAAATGTTTTAGATCAACTTACATCTTATTGTCATTAATCAAGTATACAACCCGGGGCATACAAAGGTATGCTTGTTAAGAAAAGCTTCAGCGTTGTTATACAAAATGGCACTCATGGACAAAAGATCTGCAAATGCACTGTGGCTAATAAATTTATTTCATTGTTGCAAGGGGCATGACCGAAAATGTGTTCTTCAGTTAATATGTCAGACATGCATTTATTTTCACAGGAGTTTGCAGCTTTATCAGCTTAAAAAAACAAGAAATGAAACAGAACTTCAGTCTCAATTTTGTATCATTTCCTTAGCCTAATTTGGTAAATAATCTACTACTGCAGGTGGAAAACTACAGTTTCCAGAGAAATGAATTTCTGGTCCAATATTTTCTATTACATTCAATTCTGGTGAACATACTTCTTATCAAGGGCCTGTTGTCTCTGTTGTACAGTGTCCAGTTCATTGGTCTGTGCTAGCAGTTCCTGTGACGCCTTGTGAGAATCAATTCTCTTCACATAAGCAGCAGGAACAAAACCTTGACGATCATTGGCCTCAACTTTCCACCAGTCCTATTAGAAAGCATGAAAAAGTGAGGAAAAAATAATTTAAAAAAGAAATGTCTATTGAAATTGTTGATTACCATATTTGCTCGTGTACATAAGTCGAAAACGTGTTTAAGTCGAGCCAAATTGTTGGGTCCGAAATAAGTTTGCTTTTGTATTTTTTGCCCATGCAGAAGCCGAGTTAGTTTTTAGGCCAATTTTTACGTCTCAAAACCTCAACTTATACACAAGCAAATATGGTACATGATAAAATAATTGAACTAACTACATCAAGTTGTGGGGAGTCTGGTCGGCATAGATTTCACAATTTATAGATCTCTATAGAACTTGGTCCTGCTTCTGCCACCTTGGGTTGAAAATGAGGCTAGGTGAGCGAACCAAACCTTTCACAGAACTTGGTAGGGATGTCAATAACAGCCATCACCACCTGTTATGGCTGAGCTGATTCAATGTTACAAGGGAAGACTTCATTACAAGTACAAAGCGAAATTAATAAAGAAAAATGCTATGGGTGACACCTTTAATGAAATGGCTGCTTAAAAACTTATTGACATTCCTGCTTGTAAAATATTTCAACGATTTTAACCATTTTGACATGATGCCATTCTTTCTCTGTAATACTCCATTTTCCATCCACGTTGCCAAAAACATAAAAATGAGCCGGGACAGAATTCTTGGCTGTACACGAAAGCGGAGATGTGTTGAATACACAGATGGAATAAGGGAAATAAGCTGTTCTGATGTTTGGAAAACACAGCTGGATAACGGGAATAAGGGAATAGGCTTTTCTGATTTTTCGAAAACACAGCTGAAATAAGGGAATAACAGAGTAAGCTCTTCTAATTTTTCCAATACATAGCTGGAATTAGGGAATAAGAGAAAAAGCTCTTCTGATTTTTGAAAACACAGCCAGAATAAGGGAACAAGCTTGGATTTTGTGAAAAGACATTTCAAATAAGGGGATAAGCCATTTTGATTTTGTACCAAGAAGAAAAAAAAAACAAAAATGCACCCTTTTTTGCACATGGAATACAAAGATTTCATGACAGAATGAAACATGTACCTTGTTTGCAGAGTTCAGGAGTGTCAGGATATCACCCTTCTTCATGGAAATCTCTCTTGCTGTCTTCTCCTGGTAGTCGTACAGAGCCACTACACATTCCTTATCAGACACATCTGTTGCTTGAGATATTGGCTGGAAATTCAAATAAATTAAATAAAAGTCAGGGTTTGCACAGCTCGAAAAACTTGACAAATCCAGGGTTTTGTAGGGGTTTTCTTTGAAATCAATCAATTACTTCCACAATATGTCTTAAATTACTATTGGGCATATCAAGAGAAAGAAATCAATTTTTATCATCTTCTTCAAGAAATGAACTACAAAATTGGTTATTTCGCACTATTATTTTTTCAAACAGACTTTTCTGAGATTTTCTGGCAGTAAAATAAACATTTCTATGGATTTTCCAGGGGTTTCAAGGGACTCCCTAAAGATCCTGGGTTCTCCAGAGCTTACCAATTTATCCATTTAAAAAAAAATCAGCAATCCTGAATTCATCACAACAATTATTGCTCCAAGGCTTCAAGAAATGTAAATAAAGTTCCTTTTCTTTTACCAGACTACAAAGATTGAAAACTAAAATGCCTTTTAGTGCCATATATTTGAAATGCAAAGCATAATACAAACCTTGCACTCCTTGCTTTGGTCTCGTAAATTGCCAATCACCGTTCCATAAGCTGCCAAATCCGACATTACAGCTTCATGTTTCTTCAACATTGCCTATTGACAAATAGAACATTTCTCATTAATACCAAGTCAAGCATTTCTCACAAGTTCATACACAAAACAGAGATTCTCATCAAGGTATGAAGATGTGAATGCAAGATTGCGGTTTTCAGCCATTCAACCAACTATGACTTTATTAAGGTAACCTGCAGTTTTATACAGTTTGTCTAAAAAAGAAGTTGGTGACTTCAGGTGCAGTGGTTGGCACAGTTGGCCATCCACTGGCACTTTTTGAAAACACTGGCAACGTGTACTGTAGAGAAGACACACAGGATATGTCTTGGGAGAAAAAATAATCAATCAATGTTACCAGGGTTGCCACTATTTACTGGATGTGAAATTCAAGGACTTTTCCAGGACTTTCTAGGAGCTTTTCAAGCAAATCCAGGACCTTCTCTATCAAATAAATTTTGAATGCTTTACACATTTTCTTCAAAATTCAGTTCAAACATTATTAAGTTCTAGAAAATGTTTCTGAAAAAAAATGAATCCTTCAGGAGTCATGTTTGTTTTAAAAATATTTCAACAAACAGCCTATATTTTTATTAATTTTGGAAGTAAAGAAAAAATTGGTCCATTCCAGGATTTTCAAGGACAACGACCTAAATTCAAGGACTTTCCAGGGCCTGGAATCTTTTTCCCTCAATTCCAGGACTTTCCAAGATTTGGAAGGATCATGGCTACCCTGTGTCAACCTAGGGAGTGTGGTAAAGTAAAAAGATGCAGCAGTAACTTGTATAATTTTATGTCTGATTATCTGGCTTTGTAATTTGGCTGCATGACAGAAAAAAGCTTTACCTGACCATTGTTAACCAACCTGTGCACTGTCCTCATCTTTGCCATAATCATCGCTTGTCACAATGGGTTCCTTTTCTTTTAACCAGCTCTCTGCCTCAGCAACATCAGCCAGGTACTGATGAGCTTGAAGAGAATCATCCAGGAGCTCTTTGCGCGCTTGGGCTTTATCCTAATAATCAATTAGTAAGACAAGAACAAATCCAATATGATTTCTATACAAAGATAACTTGCATACTTTACCAAAAGACATTAACTGCCATTTAAGTATGTAAAGATAGAAGCTTAAGCATTTCTAAAGATATAACACTTTCAAATCTTACCTAACAAAACTATGTTAACACATTTGAAATTAAAAGCAAATTTTTGTTTTTTTCATTGACCCCCAACAAAGTCAAAAACAAAACAGAGGAAATAAAATATTGGGCAACACAGTAAAATGAAAAAAAAAAAGAAATACACAAAAACAAGCAATTAAAACTAACTGGATTTGTACAAATCTTTGAGTGAAAAATCCAGACTTTTTCCATTCCTTATCATCAATTTTCCTCAATTAGGTCAGTATGAGTAATAGTTTAAAATAAAAGTTTTTTTTTTCTTTTTTTTTAACAACTTTATTGGGCTACTTACAAAAAAACTTATAAGATAAGAAAAAAACAAAATAAAATGTATGATCTTAACCCAAACGGGTTGGCACGAACGGGAGCAAACTCCCATGCAAGGTGCCACTCTTGGCCTTAAAAACAAGGTAAAAAAAATGTGAGGGAAAAAGAAAATAAAATAACTAAAACTAGTTAGTTATGCCCTGAGTGGCAGGGGCAGGTCGGTACGAGAGTCCATGTACAAGTCCAGTCTGGATCATAGAGTGTTTCTAGTTTTTTAAACATTAGTTTTTTTACACTTGACGTAAACGACGCTGAGCTTGAAAATGCATTGGGGGTGTACACCGCACTACAGACAGCATTCCATAGTTTGACAATTCGATTAAAAAAAGATGCTTGGTAAGTAGTTGTCTTACACAGTGGCGGTTTCAGATTAAAGGAATTACTGGCTCTTGTCCGCCCGTGCGACACAAAGGTGACAAAATTACTTACATCTAAATCAATTTCATTGTGCATACATTTATAAAAAAATACAAGGTCCTTGAGTTCTCTGTCTAGTGCGAATGGCAAAATGTCTAAAGCTACGAGTCTGTTCTTGTAGGGCATCTCGCCAGGCCTAACTTGAAGGATCCACCTTCTGGCCCGTCACTGGACACGCTCCACTTGCTCCTTTAAAGTGACTTTGTCAGGTGACCGCTCTATTCTGAAGAATGAACTCGGCAAAAGAAATCTTCCGATTTCCGGCAAGAAAATAGTTCTCGTCAAAAGGTTGAAGGACCTTATTCAAGCTTTCCGCAAAAATGCGAAAAAAGTAACCGACCAAGACAGTGACGAATCAACCTGTACCAGACCTAGTGTTATAGATCTTAAAACAACTGTAACCTGTGCTGATTGTCATCTCCTTCGTGGAGACGTATTAAGGATAAAATCCGAACTGGATCTTCTGAAGCTCAAGATCAATTCTCCCGCGCAAAATCAATCATCCATTACTTTTTCAATCTTCCAGCCAGTTCTTCGACTAGAGGCATGTGAAAAATTCAATCTAGTTAAAAGAGTCAGTGCTATCAAACGCGTCTATGGCAAGCCAAATGTAGCAATATTCAAAAACGTAATTTAATGAAATATCATTTCAATTCAAACAAATATCCCTTCAATTCAATGACAACCCATTCAATAACGTTTTCAATTCGATGACAATCGTCAATTCTATGGCAATGCATTCAATTCAATAAAAACATTTTCAGTTCAACGACATTGATCAATTCAATGGCAATGTTTTCAATTTAATGAAAACTTTTTCAATTCAATGACAATCGATCGAAATGGACGATACAATGACAACTCGTTCAATTCAATGAAAACTTTTTTAATTCAGTGTTCCCGGGGATAGCTCGGCTAGCATAGAAATTGGTCGCCAGGACCCTTGCGTTCCCACATTTAAAATGGCGGACGATATAGAAATACCAAGTTACCTTTCATCCGTTCTTGATAAAAGCGGACGAGTTGTTAAACAATCAATCTGTAGATGTAAATAGTTTAGAGATGTATTTCGTTATTCTCGATAAAATTGTGAGCTTCGTAAAAGCTGTGAGTAAAATGAATAATGTCGACCAACGTGATTGGATCTCACTTTCTCACGCTTTTTCTGGTGTTTTAGCTACTCTACACAAAAAGATTTGCGAACTTTTGACAAGGCCTACGTTACTAGATCAAGGCCATTGCATTGTAAACTACACAAGAGAACCCGAACAACCTAATATTCAAGTTTCACGTAAAATGATATATAATCTCTGAGTGTAAAGATGGACTTTAATCAGAAGAGTTCAGGAATTTGGTATCCAGTCTGTAAGCATGATTAGTTTAATAACAGACGAGGAATTAGACTCTGAAGTCTCTGTGTATAACCCGCCATTGATGAACGACAAGACAGTCTTATTGAATCGGTTACTTACGCTCTCGTGGCTTGCGGGTCCAAAGGAGCAGAGTCAGAGAAAGCATCGCAAGAATCGATCCAGATAATTCTGCCATTAGGTGGGGAGTTGTAGTTACTTGAAGGAATTATAACGTACCCTGGCCCAACTCTCTCTGGCACTTTGATGGGCATTACTCGTTGATTCGATGGAAGTTCGTTGTTCATGGATGCATAGACGGATTCTCACGGAGAGTTATGTTTCTTCACTGTAAGTCCTAATAATTTATTGCAGACTGTTTTATCACTATTTCTACATGCTGTTGAAAATGAGGGTTTGTGGTCTTCCCGCTTACGCGTTGATAAAGGCATAGAAATGTTCAAGATTGTGCTGCTATATTTGAAACTCACGGAGAGAACAGAGGCAGTTTTATTGTTTGAATGACCATTGGCCCACAACCAAAGAATTGAACGTCTTTCGAGAGACGTGTTTCGTTGCATTCTGCATTACTTTCATCATTTTTAATGCTCTGGAAGACTCTATATGGATACTATCCAGAAGGACCTTCGCCATTTAAATAAAGTAACAATAATGTCACAATTCCAGAAATTTGTTTAGATAATGCAGAGAACATATTAATGGAAGTCCAACAACAAATAGATCCCTTACGATCCTCTACTCAAATAGGTATTCACATTTATAGTGGCACCCTAAAACTGGTGGAGAGGTTTATTGCTGATTCAGTACGAGGGCTTTCCACCGATTGATTTTAAGTTGTATATGAATTTTTAGTATAGCTATTTCATCTCTCAAAGGGCCACATGGCAATCAATTGTATTTCAATAATATCATTTATGAAATACTGCATTTGATCGTCCATCTATCGATACTGTGTATAAGTGGAGTCCCATTTTTGGGTCCATAGTCAATATTTTTTAAAAAGTTTGTTGCTTTACGTTTTGCCCATATACCAATTTTCACATCTCAAAACCTTAAGGTTAAAATATATTAAAATGGCATAAAAGTTTTTAAAAGTTTAGATGTTTAAAACAAACGTTTTCGACTCTTTAAGTCATCTTCAGGTTCAATTAAAACTTTCCGGAACAACGCAGTTTAT
>JAOCPT020887228.1:0-15194 GCA_026546935.2 Palythoa grandiflora
ACGTGTCTGCGTTTTTTGTTTTTCGAAAAACTTTTTGTTTTAGAGCAATTTTTGTACGGTCTCTAGACTTTTTTTAAACCCTAATTCTAAAAAACGCCGTAACTTTCCTCAGCAATTTGATATGAAAAAACGTAGACACGGTTTTTTAGCATTTTGGGTCTGAAAACTAGCGGATTTATTAAATCATTAAATATCAATAATCGCTTGGACTTGCAACTTTCGAAAGGCGATTTTGTAGCTTGTTTTTAGAGAACGCAAAAAACCTAAAGATTAGTTTAAAACTAACATTTTTATTACAGTTCGAAAGCCAGCTCTATAAGCTTTAATCTGATTAACGGGTTTAGGTACATCTACGGTTTAAAACAGACGCACTGTATCGTTTTGACGCAAAGCACCCCTGAAGCCCTGCGGTAACGTTAAGACTGCGCACCCGTTTAAAGTTTTGCAACAAATTTCTATCAACCAGCGAAATATTGGCCTCATACGATAAATCAATATGCGACTTATATAATTATCAGCTTTTGTCTGTGGCTGTTTGTTTCTACAAAATGCATCGATTTTTTGATATTAATATCACTGTTTTAGATATTTTTGATATTAATATCACTGTTTTAGAGTTTAATGTAAAAAGCATTTTAAAATCTTGCATCCGGTAAGAAGAAAGACAACCATGGGGAAATATTTCTGAAAAACATTCGAACATCATTTCACGACAACAAAATCTACCAAACTAAAAATTTTAAGCCAAAGTGATAACAATTTTGTTATAAACAACACCTTTGATCAAAAGTTACAATTTTTAAACTATCGTCAGACATCAATTATCACGGAAATGGTGTTTTAAATTTAATGACATCCTTTTAAAGGATGTCAGTTGAAGTCAAGATCTACACACGGAAACAAAAGATTTAAGTTGAAAACCTCTGTATCGAACTTTTATTCTTTTCATGCACAGAAAGGTTATTGATTAAGAAAATATAACAAGTCGATAATAAATAGAAAATATATTCTTTGTTCTGGTTTAAACTGACATGCAAATTTGCAGATATCAGTTATTGAAAATTGTTATTTGCTGCCCTTAGGGATGGTTAAAAAATAATCGTAAAATTCATCGCTTGTACTAGTTTTTACAAGTTATCGATCGAATTTTAAAGTTTATAACAGTTTAAAGCAAGCAATATCGATACTTTATTCTTGAGGTGAAGATAATATCTATATCTAATAGATTTTTTAATATTTTTAAAGCTGTTATTTATATATGATATAGAAAGCTGTCACATTTCGGAAATTTACATATGATTGCTACATTGGGTTTCTGTTCATGATAATTGAAGGTAATTCGTTTATAAAGTTAACCAGTTTTCTGGTTATCCGTCATCCTGCTTTAAAAACCAGCTTAAAACAAACCAAGAATGTCCAGTCCAGTTGATAAAAACCTAATGACACTGAATGGGACCATTTATTTTGTCTGTCTTGAAGAGTAGAAATGCGGAATGGTATTATATTCATTCTGACTTTTCAATGAATCAGTTGATAAAACCCTATTAAAAGTGACTATTTATTTTGCTTGTCTGGAAAGTGAGTAGAAATGATTGGTGTTATTCATTCTATCTTTTGATCTAGTTCATAAAACCATACGCTTGATTGGAGAGTAGAAAAGATTGGTTAGGGTTATTGCTTATTTTATTTTTGACGGAAGCAGTTTTATGTCGAAACGCTATAAACTAAAGTGACCATTCTATTTTCTTGTCTCAAAAAGTAGATCAAAATGGCCATTGTTTAAACAAATTTAGAGAACAATGATATTCTTAAAGTTTGATCAGTAATTTTGAACTTTGAAAACCAGACTGGAAAAAAGGTAAATATAATTTATCCCCTTTACCGGCTGGGCCTTACTTAGGTAGCCTGCGTCGCAGTGTACCTCCCATATAGACTATACCGTAGGTACAGAGTGTCTGCGACGCAGGCTATACTTAGGAAATGAAATACGAAACTTAAGTGAGTTAACATTTTTAAAATTCGTAAATTGTAAAATTCAGTAAATTTCAATTAGCTAAAGATATATATAGCCTGCGTGCAGACGGCTTCGAGTTACAAATAATGCCAGCGGATAAGACCAGTTAAGATAAGTTCAGTTCGTTTGCGGCGTAGGCTAAAGATATATTGAAAATCAAAATTTGTTTTTTTCAAACCAGGGCTTGTCAACTTTTGTTTCGTGGTTAAAAATTTCTGCGAGAAACAATTCACGATCATGGATCTTGCTGTGACTATAATGATAGCTGCCTTCAACAAAAACGTGAACTAGTGAGAGTAGCAATTTTAAATTCAAAACAAAAGTAAACATACTGCTTAAAAGAAGAGAAAGGTTTTTGACTTCGAGAAAGAAAAATTATGGGTTTAACTGAAATATCAGTAGCTTAGTGGAGATTTTTAATAGCTCAATAATCTCTAATACCTTTATTTGATGAAAAACCATGCTTGAGTCGACAATAATCTTCCTTGTCATGTTTTCAGAGTTGTTTATCCCTTGATCGTTGAGTTCACAAATGCCAATTGATTTCTTGAAGTTGTACGAGACACATGTTGGGTGTCTTTTGCAGGCCAGCAAGCATCCTAGCCAGTCGGTGGACAAAGTCGTCAGAACTCGATCCGTAACCAAGTATCTGTCAGGAAACGTTATTGCCCCACAAGATGTTATTGTAGCTAATCCCAATAAAACTGTCGTTTCAAACATGCTTAGAGCAGTGTTGAAGAACGGCATTGAGCCAACTTTTAATCGCCCTTGAGTCACTTTGAATATGCTTCTGAACCCAAGTTGTACAGAAGTTTTAAATCCACTGCAATTTGTGTGAGGGTATAACTTAATAGTTGGTAATCAGTCACTTCTGATAATCGAGTTACATATCTTGCATGTCTTTAAGACTGAAAGAGTTCTAAAGATAAGACTGGTATTGTCTGTTCTGTTTTGTTCAGTTCAGTTTGCCGAGAGCGGTTTACGCAGTCAGAAATATCGAGTTATTGTTCACCAATCCTCTTAAATATCTTCTCAATTTTTGAAGTGTGCCGGTGTTTTTCTTCATTCAATTTATAGTGTTGTCAATCTTTCCTTCGGCTTTCCGACGTTTATGTTTGTATTTGATAAATTTTAGGTCCTGACAAGGTCCTTTTTAACACCAGTTTATAAATGTTTTTGAAAGTTTCAAAGCAGTTCAAACCTGATGTTTATCAACTGGTTCTCTAACCGGAACATATTCACTCCTGTGCAATAAAAAGCGTCGATTTTTCCGATGGATATACGGATATCAACTTTTATCTCTTGAACTTCATCAGTTCTTTAAGATGGTTTTAGCAGCTGTTCGGAAAAATGATATTACGTCTTATTTGCATTTTCTGATGTAATAAAACCTTGAAAATTAATAACGCAGAGTAAACTCAAGTTTAGGATTAACGTTATTTGTTTTTAAGGGCTTCAGAGACGAATCGGAAAAATAATTCACTGCTTTTACGTTTTTGTAATTGTCGGTACACTATAATAGTTATTGCTAATGGTAATGATATGAAATTAGTGATTCGAGTTTATGTGTTACCGAAAACCAAATTATATTCTGCAACACTGAGCAGTATGAACACACATTCGGTTTTTTCAGCCCGTATTTCATTCATTTGATGAGATCTTAATTTTAACGAAATTGGTTTAAATCAATCACTTCAGTATTTCCCTTTTTTTTCTAAAGGATAATATTTAATATGATGAAACTTCTGATGAAAACTTTCTAAATAATTTCGTGATAGCTTCTCGATAGCTGATCATTGTTGTCAGTTTAAGTCTCGTCAGATTTACTTCAACGTACTTAACAAGAGAAAAGAAACATTAAAAGTATTAAGACAAAGTAGTTTTTACAGAAAAGATGTTTTAATAAATTACTTTCTCCTTGCTCCAAGGTTAAAAACAGACAAAGAGAAATATGTCTATTTGCTAAACGTGTTTTTAGACTGACGCAATGAACACTGTTTGCCGTCTTGGTATATTGAACATTAAGAATTTTGAAAAAAACAAAGTGCGTACTTGACCAACCATTAAAAAAAGTAATCGAAAAGTAATTGGTTTGTGAAGTCAGTGGTGAAAACTTTCCTCCTAATTTTAGGCTGAACGCTGTGATATATATAAGAAATAATGGCAAGATGATCTGAAACTATAAACAACGGAAATGTGTTTGAAAACATAAATTATATTAATCAAAAATCAATGTAGATTTGTTTGCTAATAACTAATATCGCTGCGAGTGAGTGACGTCACGAAATTTTAGACACGCCGCGAAACTCAGACAAACAAACATTTCTATTTTCTTTTTGTGATTTTGGTATATTTTCGGGAATCTCAAATTGTTTGAATATTTTCCCCAACAGCGATTCTTTGTGCTTACCATTTTAACTACATTTTATATTTAAATATCATGTTTTCTCTGTTACCTTCCGTTTCCGCCATATTGGATGTTTGTCTTGGAGTCTTGAGGGAGGTCTTCACAGTTTACATATCTATTTTTAGATCTTACTCGCAGCGCAATCGAACAGGTAAACGTGGGAGGCGAAGGAAAGCGACCAGTCTCGAAAGCAGTTTTAAATGAAGGGCACCCAATGAACAAAGTCATGAACAAGGAGTGTCTCTTTAGTCTAGATCCGAAGTCGACGAATTGCAAAAAAAAACGCGCAACGTCTTTATAAAAGCTTGGTTTCCGTATAATCACTCCCGTCTTTTAACTGTCGATTAAGTAGAGAACAAGATTATTTTGCAACTGAATCAATTTAATGGAAATCACGATGTTCGCGTCGGGAGCGATACGGTAGCGATTGCAATTGCCACTATCGATAATGTTCTGTTTCAGCAATTGTAGCGATGGGAGTTTAGCGACAGGAGCGATACGGTAGCGATTGTAATTGCTACTATCGCTAATGTTCTGTTTCAGCAATTGTAGCGATGGGAGTTTAGCGACAGGAGCGATACGGTAGCGATTGCAATTACTACTATTGCTCATATTCTATTTCAGCGATTGTAGCGATGGAAGTTTAGCAACAGGAGCGATACGGTAGCGATTGCAGTTGCCACTATCGCTCATGTTCTATCTCCGCGATTGTAGCGATGGGAGTTAAGCGACAGGAGCGATACGGTAGCGATTGCAATTGCTACTATCGCTCATGTTCTATCTCAGCGATTGTATCAATGGGAGTCTTGCGACAGAAGCGATACGGTAGCGATTGCAATTGCTACTATCGCTCATGTTCTATCTCAGCAATTGTATCGATGGGAGTCTTGCGACAGAAGCGATACGGTAGCGATTGCAGTTGCCACTATCGCTCATGTTCTATCTCAGCGATTACAGCGATGGGAGTTTAGCGACAGGAGCGATACGGTAGCGATTGCAATTGCTACTACCGTTCACGTTCTATCTCAGCGATTGTATCGATGGGAATCTTGCGACAGAAGCGATACGGTAGCGATTGCAATTGCTATTATCGCTCATATTCTATTTCAGCGATTGTAGCGAAGGGAGTCTCGCGACGGAAGCGATACGGTAGCGATTACAATTGCTACTATCGCTCATATTCTATTTCAGCGATTGTAGCGAAGGGAGTCTCGCGACGGAAGCGATACAGTAGCAATTGCCGTTACTACTATCGCTCATGTTCTATCTTAGCGATTATAGCGATGGGAGTTTTCGCGACGGGAGCGACGAGAACGATAAATGGAAACCTGGGGTTCGAAACCAGTTGCGGTTGTGGCAATTAAGGGCATCCCAGGAACCCTTGCGTTGCGTGCTAGCTCCAGACCACCTCGGCGTTAGTCATTTCACTCGCAATTGCAGCAATCATATGGAAACCTATGAAGTGCTGCTGTCGCAACTTTTTTTTGTGTGGCGACTGTAGCAACGTGAGCATTATATGAAAAACGGCCTTAAGGGCCCTTCCAAATAAGATTATGCTGAACCCTTGAGTGACTTAAAATTGACAAGTTAAAATTCATAATTCATTTCATTTTTCCGGACAGTCAGCGAAGAGGCTTCAGGGCCCTGTACTCACTAATACGTTTTCGTTTCAAAACGCGTAGTTCTTTTATTTTTGTTTTTTGCCTTCCGTCCATATCAATATAATCGAAAATGGAGGTGTATGTCACCGATGGTTAACAAAAGAATTTCATGAATGCGTTTAGAGGGATCCAGATAACCTATCATCTGGTTGATTTAACAGTTCCCTGTGAATCTTGGGAGTTGTTTACTAACAATCAGTTATTATATTGGTAGAAAACGAAAAATAGGGACCGAAGATTGCCCAGATGCCGGATACCAATTTTAGTTAGCGAAATTGTTAAAATTGGATCGAAGGCAATAATTTAGATTACCCGATATCCAAGGACTCAAATTCGCATAGCAGTCATCATTCGTGGCTCTCATATACCTTTGCGACCCGGGATAAGAAAACTGTTATTTACCCTCGAATTTCGTAGCTCAAGAGCTAATATCTTCGAGCACACGCAAACTACGACACAAATAAGAATCCCACTGGCAGGAGGCAGACCAGTGGTGGGTTTGACTCTGGGATCGACTCCCAGGATCCGCACGTGGCTGAGATTTGTTGATCTCAATCTGACTCCAAGGGTTTTTCTCCGGGTACTCCGGTTTTCCTCCCTAAGCAAAACCAACTCCAAGCTTGTTGAATCTGGCTGTGGCGTTGTGCTCCGAGGTAATGTATGGATCGCATTCTGAGATCGAGCGCCTATAGGGCAACTCAGTTCCTTCGGTCCGACCTCGTTGATCTGCGTTCTTGGCAATTCAGCCTTTGGCTGCGAGAAGGGGTGATTAGCAAGTCATCCCTTTCCTTTTACCCTTTAGGTCATTGTCACTAAAGCGCGTAAATTTAATACCCCGTTCAGAAAGTATTCGCTAGGGTGAGCTGGAATCAATTTTTCACATTTTCAAAATATCTTGTGGCCCATCGCACAGCTGCCAAAAATATCTCGTAACCAACTGATGTATGGTAAAATATTTCATGGCTCATCTAATATACACTTCCATATAAACCCGTCAACGTCAATAGCAATCCTGTTCCGGCAATGTAGACAATTTTAAGTACCATACTCAAGCATTAGAAAACTTTGTCCGTGTTTGCCGAGCCTGAAATTTGTATACGTGCCATGGCCCCCACTCATTCAACATGTTTGGTGGCCCTGCCAACAAACATGGCAAGCCTAGGGCTAAACTGGAAATTAAAACCTTAGGGTTTATTTTGGCACTAGGCATTTCCTTCCTAAACTATATACAAATTCAAAATACTTAATATTTTATTATAAAAAAAGAATATACATATATAGATCTCTTGTAACCTTATTTCAAAAGGAAATGCAAATAAATTATTGTATTGTATTGTATTGTATTATTGTATTGAGGGACGATTCTTTTTGAGCTCAAAGAATCCCAAACTTCAGTTTGATAAGGAGAAACTTATAGTTATATTGACAATACCGAAATTTGCGCGAGCTCTGAGTAAATATAGTGGTTTGATTTACTAGATGATCTTGCATTATATTTATGCGTTGCGGATAACGTTGCTGCAAAGATTCAAACAACAACAACATCAACAATTTTATTAACACTCTCGATTTTTAAAACATAGAAATTTATAAGAAGGAAGGAGATTTCACAAAATTAGAGTGCAGGCCATCCGTAATATACATATATAGGGGCTAATCTAGACAGGTGGCCTTTGACAAAGATATTAAATACACTGAGAGAAATAAACAAAGGCATAAGCAGAAAACATACAAGCTAATAAGAAGGGAGGAAAAAGGAAAAACTCATTTTCGTTATTATGATAAAAGCAGGAGAGAGCATTAAGAGTCATAATTTTGCCAAACACTGAGCTAGTATTGAATTCTAGGATTCTGTTTCAATAGTTCAGCACTCAAAGTTTTAATAGACTCGTCGATTGAGTTCCAGACTTTGGGTCCGTGAAATGTTATATTTTAAAAAAATCCTATAACTGATTCGAGTAACTGGAAGAGTAAAGGTTGACCTTCATGCTAAGCTTGATATTGATGCTTGCTCCGGATAGGTGTAAAGAAATTCTTAAATATGTTTGGAAGAATGCCCTTATTATACTGATAGATGAATAGTGCCGTTTAAAATTTGACGACATCACAGAGCTTCAGTAAACTAAGTTGTTTAAAGATTGGTGAGGTGTGTTCTCTGACGTCAGATAATGTGATGATACGAAGAGCTCAGTTTTTAAAGTATTATCAGTGGTTGAAGATTGCTATTGTCAAGTGTTTCCCCATGATACTATAATACCATGCATATGTCAGAAAAGAATAAATAACAGAGTAATTGAGGTCCTTAGACCATTATATGATATCCAAGGTTAAGCCTGTAGTTTGATTTCTTTTCTACTAAGTTTCCTTAGAGGTAGATGTTTGTTAACAAGATCAGAAATTTTTGTAAAGAAAGAATCAAATACGAGGTTGACATTATTTGTGTCAGGACATTCTCCCACGCAATTTGTTTGACTTCTTCCATTAATTTTTCTTCATTATAATTAGAATGGTTGTGCTACAAGAAATCTTTCTGAGGAAGTGTGAGAGGTGGTCAGATATATCTGTTAGTAGGGACTTTAAGCAACTACGACGGCAACGCCAACGACAACGGCTCAGAAAAAATATATTTCTGGTTTGCTCTTTACTCCTTTCTTCGGGTCATTAGGCTTTTGTTTTCGCCACCTTCAGCTTTGTGAACAGAAAAAGAGTAAAAGTTACTCCTTGAAGATAAAAAAATACTGAGAACATTTTTGTTGTCACGTCCTCGTCGTCCCATGCAAGAACTTCAAAATAGGTCTTTTCACGTTCTGTTTCTAGTGACAACAACGTGCGGGTGCTCAGCTCGATGCATTCCAACGTGCGGTTATTGTGTTTACTAATACTATTGTTCTTTCACGTCGCCGTCCTCATTTCTTAAACTCCTTAGTATGTTACCGCTACTGAATTGTTAAGGTTCAATTGAGTTATAATATATCTAGTTAATTGCAACCAGAGTAGTAGAGTGATCTGTTATTCTGGTAGGTTGAATAATAGGTGGAAGGAAACAGTAGACTCCCAAGTTATTTATAAACTCATTTGTATGGGGTGTGTATTTCAAATTTTAGCCTATCAGTGTTAAAATCTTCCATCAAAATGCAATACTTGTTTTCTCTTGAGATTCTTTCCATGGTTTGAGTCAGGTAGCTGGAAAAATGTTCAAGATTACTATGTGGATGTCTACAGATAACCTCTAAAGCAAAGATTTTGTAACAAAATGAATTGTTGAACGTACGTAATTGGGGAGTGGTGATGAAGGAGGACCCTGTGACACCAATAGTATTAGCATATGACTGAGATAGTGCTGTGACTGTAACAACGTTTACGTGGGGGAAACCGTGAGAAATGCGTTTACTCGTGGGAGAGAACATCTAAAGCTCTTGGGAAGGAAGAAAAGAAAATTCCGTGTTGTTGAGATATTGCAAGGAAAAACATGGAGATAAAGAACAGAATTTACCATGAAAGTTACAGGATGTTATAGGAATGACTCGGTGGCTAGACAGCTAGCGGAAGCTGTATCAAAAATAAAGAACTTTACACTTGAGCGACTGATGAATACAACTATGAATGGAACTATTTCAAAATCTCATGGATGATATTAGACAGACTAGCCCTTGATATTTACAACGTTCCACTTGAGAGACTGATGAATACGAAGACGGAGTGGAATTACTTTAAAATTCAAAGGGCGATAGTAGACAAAGACTCGCCCTTTTAGCTGATGCATTTTCATGAATACATTTATTTTTAAGAAACACTGACGGCTCCTTATGTAGGTACCGAGGGCATTGTTCTAATCAATGAAAAACACTAAAATTTAGTTGACCCAACCCTCAACCAATCAACTATCAAGAAGCACTTTCTGCGGTTCACACAGAAACACCCCACTGATGAGGCTCGACACTAAACGAAATAAATCTGTTTGAAACGTTAAGAACATTATTTTAATCAAGTTTTTAAAGATTTTAAGGATTTTTTAAAGAAGTTTTTACGATTTATATACACTAGAGTGTCGAAGGAATACACAATCAAAGTAAAGAAATATGAATTTAATGACAAATTCCTTTTTAACATCAGCTTGCGAAATAAGAACAAAATTAATTACATGTTTACATTCGGTTTTTCTTAAGAGTCTACGAACTGTTGTTAGTAAAACCAGTGGATAATTGAAAACTACACTTCTGTAGCTTTAATTGCTAAGCCAAGGACTTAGTCCATGCAGCGCACTCCCATGGCTAGACGCAAAGGTCCTCAACTCGATCATTGATGATTACCAAGGGTTTGCTAATACACCTGTTTTCAGCTTTGCGAGCGCATGCGTAGTGGGGACAAAATATTCGTTTTTTAGAATTGAATTTTCTTTGTGGAAATTATGATTTTTTTCGTCTCATGGGAAACCTGTAGAAAATTTGCATTTTTTCTCCGACTATTTTATAGCCTGGATAAATATCTTTTTTCCTAAAGATGATAGTTTTCATTTCTGCCGACCTGCAGGTGTTTTCGTGTTTACTCGAGCTCAACCTCCAGGAAATAATTTGGAAATAGAACGTAATTTATTTGCAAAGGGATTTTAGTGATTTGTTTCAAAAGAGGTACGGGAAATTAAAACTTGAATGTTAAACAAACTCATTGTGTAAGGTCCAAAAAGCAAACTCTACCCGCCAGCAAGTTTTATAGACATGTGATTGTCAGCGATTAAACAGAACAATGGAGTTACTGAACCATCAAGATGTCAAACTTCGCAAAAACAAAAAATTTAAGTAAGACGTTTTCAAATATAGAGAATCATAATTTAAGCAAGGTTGCAAAGCTTTAAAAATTGTTAATGCATGAGAAAACTCTTTTAGGTTAAATGAAATGGAATAAATGTCTGTGTTTGCAAAAGTAATTCATTCAAGGAAAATTGTTTTGTTTTTCCTTAATTGCTGGTTAATATATATGCGTAAAAAAGACGTAAAGAGACGGATGTGGAACAAGGCCATCGATACGGTGAAAGGTTGATTTGCCAACTCCGAGAAATAATTTTCCTACCTTGCAAAGCCAAGCTTCGAAGAAAAGGTAAATTAATCGGCTGGACACCTTTATAAAAGGATCATTCAGATCCCATCAGAATGTCTTATAGAAGTCGAAATGAAAGGTATTGAGTTTTTTTTTTCAAGTTTTTTTTTCAAAGTCTATAATTAATTACAAGAGACGGCAAATGAAATAACGAGTTACCTTCATAAGGTTTCATCAACTGCTTAAAAAGTTATATAAGGAATATCATCAAACATTTCTATTCGGCTAGCTTCAAGTCAAACTAAATGAGATCACTTTATAGGGTTTGATCAACTGGTTCAAAAGTTAGCCGGAATGAATAACACCAATCATTTCTACTCTTCAAAACAAAAAAAATGAATGGTCTGCTCTTCAAGACAAACAAAATGAATGGTCACTTTAAAGGTTAATTTTATCAACAGGAAAGTTATAATGAATAACACCGATCATCTCTGCTCTTCAAGACGAACGAAAGTAATGCACGTTCGATCGTTTTTGCGAGCGGCTATTATAACATTATAACTTTCCAAGTCCGCATCACCACTCACGAAGATTTTCTAAATTCATTATTACGTGTATACCTGTATTTATGTTATCGCTTTAAAACGCCTTAGTGACTCTAGAGAAATAAATTCTGCATTCGCTTGTGCAATTCGTTTTCTTTTCTGTAAGTGTTGTAGTTGTTCAGATTAAGGTGTCCAAGCAATAACAAAGCCACAGGATTTAATATAAAAGATTATCGAGTATTTACAGTTTTTAGAAAACCTCCTAAACCAAAACATCTAGCAAAACAATATCTTGAAATGTGTAAGGAAATGTCAAAGAAAATCCAGATAAATTACTACACAGAAAATTTCTAAGTTAAACGTTGTAATCTCCCAGACACTTCAGCTCTAAAAAAGTGACATTCAGTGGTATAACTTCATCTCAAATTTTAAAAAGATTACTGATGAAACAGGAACTGGTAGATCACCCAAAGAGTCTCCTGAAACAAGAAATTAACTTTTTATTCTCTATTCAAAACAGAAAACAAAAAGCTGAATCGTAGATTACATTAAAAATCCTCATCATAAAAAATGATGAACAAGTTTCGACTATAGGAAACCACAAATTAAGAATCGAAACAGGCAGACATACAGCATCCAAAACACCTGAACATCTAAGAACTTGCCAAATGTGTAATAAATCTGAGATTGAAGATGAGACACATTTCTTTTCTGAATTATAATGCATATAATGACATTCGTGATTAGTACTTCAACAAAATAATTGATAGATATCCTGTTTTTCATACATTTAACGATACGACGGAAATTGTATTCCTTTTAATGATGGTGACCCCTTTATATGTAGATCAGTTGCTGCACTGATACGTAACTACATGTACATGTATGAACAGAAGAAAAGAAAAATCATGATTATTTAAAGATTATGTAAAATTTACTTTATTATCTATATATATATTACTTTACATTTTAGGTAGTACCATGTATATATTGAACAAATAGATTCCATGTTGGCGTGCGTCTGTTCAGTAATAGATCATAGATGACGTCAAACTGTGGTAAGAACGAAAAAAGTGGCACACGAGGCGATAGCCGATAGACAGGTTGTGCCCATGATTCAACATTTTGCTCTGCGGCTACTAATATTTTAGAAAGACCAATTTTATCCGTGCTGAGGTTGTCACGGAAAAAAAGTCATACAAATGTTCAACAAGGGCCCTTGAGCCCAGGACCTTGCGGCTAGAAGGCAAAGATCTTACCACTGGGCCAACCACGCTGCCCTTGTGTTTTGTAGACCGGGGTTAAATATTGTCTAAATATTGATTCATTGGTAAACGTATTCTATTTCTATGATCGCCCATACATCCAACACGGCTGTAGAAGAGGTAGCCTGTTTTGAAGACACTTTACACTTGTTGTAATTTTCATATAATCATAGTTCTCAAAAACAAATGTCAACTCCTTAACTAGTAATAACAACAACGTTTTAACGACGTCGTCCTTTTTTATATGAGGGGTGTCCTCTAACAACAACAGGGACCCTCAGGGGGTATGGGACCGAATAGCAAAAGATAACAATATTTTACAACAACACTTAAGTAAATTTTAAGAAATGTATTACCCAGGGAATCGGTTTATTTTTGTTTATAAGAGATGAAATTACGTCTTTTGATTGGCTAAATGTCATGCGTTAAGCGTGCGTTGAATGCTTAAAATCGATTGTGGGAAGAAGAATGGTTTGGGTTTTTGCAGTTTTCTAAAATTCGTCTTCCAATTTTAATGGTTGAGGAAAACGTTTAACTTGTCTTTACTGTACGTGCTGGAGAGACTGCATGGTATCTGAAACAGTTTTCTTTTCTTCTAGAATTCATCTAACGACTTTGCTTTTGAGACGCAATCAGAAATCATCGAGCCCGCAATAATTAGTGACGAAACAGCTTCACGCATGCGTGCTTACAAAGGAGAACTAGTTATTCCCAGAGTCTGTACGGAGAGTGAAGCTAAGTACACGTGTTTGGTGTTCAACCAACACGGACGAGCAGCAAAAGATTTCTACTTGAAAGTTTTACCAGGTAAAGTAACTTCAGTTTCATTATTATACACCTGTTAGCTAGTGTTTCAGTTTCCCCCGTACAAAAGGGTGACTTTACGAGAAGGTCTCAACGGTTTTGACCAGTACAACCATTCAGCAGTTTCTAAACGGTTTTCGCTTGCAGAACTCGCCATTCGAACTTCTAAATTCGACTGCATGATTTCGAAGAAAAGAAAGAGACTACTCGCAGTCTACGGAGATTGTGAATGTAAAAGAAGGTCTCCTTTCAGGTCTTAAAATTCTCACCGAAATCCTCACTTTTCATCAACGTTTTAAAAGCTAAAGCTAAATCCATTTACGAGCCTAAGTGGCCCATTGGAGCCGGTGCTTATCTCCGGTTTCTGTCGTGTTAAGCAGACGAGAGTCGTTGACTCCCCCTGGACGGGACACTAATCCATCGCTGGTTAGCCCCCAGTAGAAGCTGGTACTCGAAAACTGTTAAAATATTTACTCAATCAGTGATGTTCGTAAGACTTGCAACCAGCCAATAAGTACAAAACCCGAACTTCGTGGACGAATAAATGCGAAGACGGTTACCATAATATACCAGAGTCGCTCAGGGTAACCATAATATATGGTATCAGCCGCTTGGTTTTCTACAAAGGCGGTTACCATATATGGTATCAGCTGCTTGGTATTCTACAAAGGCGGTTACCATGTATGGTATGAGCCGCTTGGTATTCTACTAAGGCGGTTACCATATATGGTATGAGCCTCTTGATATTCTACAAAGGCGGTTACCATATATGGTATGAGCCGCTTGGTATTCTACAAAGGCGGTTACCATATATGGTATGGGCCGCTTGGTATTCTACTGAGGCGGTTTCCACATATGGTATGAGCCGCTGGGTATTCTACAAAGGCGGTTACCATATATGGTATGAGCCGCTTGGTATTCTACTAAGGCGGTTACAACATATGGTATGAGCCGCTGGGTATTCTACAAAGGCGGTTACCATATATGGTATGGGCCGCTTGGTATTCTACTAAGGCGGTTACCACATATGGTACGAGCCGCTGGGTATTCTACAAAGGCGGTTACCATATATGGTATGAGCCGCTTGGTATTCTACTAAGGCGGTTACCACATATGGTATGAGCCGCTTGGTATTCTACAAAGGCGGTTACCATATATGGTATGGGCCGCTTGGTATTCTACTAAGGCGGTTACCACATATGGTATGACCCACTTGGTATTCTACAAAGGCGGTTACCATATATGGTATGAGCCGCTTGATATTCTACAAAGGCGGTTACCACATATGGTATGAGCCGCTGGGTATTCTACAAAGGCGGTTACCATATATGGTATGAGCCGCTTGGTATTCTACAAAGGCGGTTACCATATATGGTATGAGCCGCTTGGTATTCTACAAAGGCGGTTACCATATATGGTATGAGCCGCTTGGTATTCTACAAAGGCGGTTACCATATATGGTAT
>JAOCPT020887767.1:0-15188 GCA_026546935.2 Palythoa grandiflora
CAGACTGGCGACCAAAAGTGAAAAGTTAGTCGCCAGCGGACCAAATCCAGTCGCATTGGCGACCCCACAGGTCGCAATGTCGAGCCCTGAAGTGCTGCTCCCAAATGAATGCTGCTTCTCTGTGGCCGATGTGTCAGTTATTTGAAATGGATGGATAAAACACATCCTCAAGCTGTTCAACAAACTTTTAAAGTTTATTTGTATTTGGCAGCAACTAGTAAGACTAAGAAAAAAAAAGAAAAAAAAAAACTAGTAAGACTAATTTAATATAATTTGAATTACTGTATTGATGTTGCCTTTTGTGACTTCAGTGACACGACAAAATGTAAATTAGCACTATTAAATATTTTTTGAGACAAAAAAGTTTTGACCTCATGTCCACTTCAAAAATTGGTTTTTCAGATAAGCACTGCCCCAAATAACCATAACATGGTTGGCACAGTAGTAAAATCTCTGCCTTCAAGGTTCCAGGTTCAAACCCTGGCTCAGCCAAGTAAGGAATATTTGTGTGAACTTCTTTTCTGCCAAAGCTGACTCAGCTTTCCATCCTCCTGAGGTTGGTAAAATGAGTACCAGCTTCTGCCTGGGGTGAACCTGCAATGGATTAGCGTCCCGTCCTGGAGGAGTCACTGACTCTCATCTGCTTAACGCTATGTACAGAAACCGGAGATAAACACCAGGCCCAAAGGCCACTTAGGCTCCTAAAAGGATTTAGCTTTTTAGCTTAATCACCCGATTAAAAGTTTACAGCCGAGTGAGTGAGTGAATTCACCTCCTACACCTCACAGATGACTGACATCATCCATGGGTGATGAGTGCTCTGATTGGTTTATTTCTACTTAACCCTTTCAGCCCTAAGCACGACAAATGACATGAATGTTAAATTCTCCCAACTAAGCTTCATACTTTCTATATAAGCAGTTTGGGAGAATTTGGCTTTTCTACTTCTACAGCTTATTCAACTTGATCGATTCCTTATTTCTTACCAGTTAATATATTATTTTGTTTGAGTTATGTAAGGAGAAATTAGATGTTGATAAATTGCCTGGGGCTGAAACGGTTAATTTCTAAATCTTGATATAAATCATGAAACAATGTCACCTCATGCCACTACAAGTTCGAACTTGAAGCAATGTTTTGAAATTAGTCAAATCAATAAATGGTTTTGCAAACTAGAAGTGTTTGGGGAAAATTTGTCTTTGCCTCATTTTCTTTCAACACTTCCTTCATGTTTTGCTAAGTCATAATTTCATTCTAAAAGTTGACAAAAACACATGCAACACTATATTATTGCTTTATTATTAAATTTTCCTACTTCCTAAATTTTGGCAATTTTTTTTTGGTGCCCTCCAGGGATGTAGATAATATAATGGGGGGCCAGGGGGACAGGAGCCCGGGAGAATAGGGGGCGGGAGAGGTACGGGAGGCGGGAGAAAAAAGGGCAGGAAGCGGGAATTCTGAGAGGGTGGGAGGCAGTAGAGAAATGCGAAATGCTTGTTTTTTTAATTCAACAATGCGTTAGATTACTTTCAAAAACAAGAACCCAAGATATATTTGACTGGCGTTTAACACCTTCTCAATCACTTCTGAGAGTTCTGAGCAAACGAGCAAATGAAAATTTGCACTTGAGCTGAAAAATAGGCTTACTTCCGGTCAAATAATTATGAGACCCGTTTACAGTGGTTACGTCATAGGTCAAAGATCAGCCTGAGGAAATGTTGAGCGGCATGACTGCACATGTGTCGCAGAAGCTGTCAAATTGATTGCAAAAAGGTGAGACAACCAAGCGATTTCAAGTCAATGTCGTCCAAGACTATTTTATTAGGTCTTAGTATTTTTCGGTACGGCAGTGAAAGGTCCGTGCATGGAAGACCTTCTTTTAGATTTCCCGAACAATATATAACCATATCTGAAATCCGCCTGGGACATTTGGCTGCAATTCCGTTAAATCCTATTTCCATGATTTAATTGTCTGATCCCAATAAATGCCGGACTAGTTACTGGAAATGCTTATAATACTTTATGAGAACTCGAGACATTTAAAATTAACTTTTGAGACCGTCATAACTGAAAACAAATTTCAGAAACAAACCTGAAGAGCCAATGAAAATGGACCGAAATGGTGAAGCTCGAAGAAGAAAAACAAGTAGGTCAAAACGTTATTGAATTGAAGCATATGGCAGTGGTAATCTTGTTAAATTATCTAAAAACAAAGGAAATGCTTAAGAATTGCAAAGCTAAATGACTAGGGTGTGTTTTGACTCTGACAATTTATGGAGGATAGCAGCAACATGGAAAAGGGCGGGAGGCGGGAGATAAAGGTACGGGAGGTGGGAGGTTCTGACCCCCCTGTCCCCCCCCCCTTAATAGCCGGAAGCTGGAAAAATTACTTGGCTGCGAATGTGATTTTTCCGGCTGTAAAGCACTGCTTCTTTCTCCAAAATGTTTTTAAATGTTGTCAGCACACTACAGTGGGACTTAGGCTCAAATACCCACCTACTGTATCATTGCTAGATTTCCGCCTGTTAAAAACTTTACATACATCCCTCGCCCTTGACCAACCAATCCACTTTTAGCAAACACTTTTTGAGAAACATAGGAACAAGTAGGGATGGCAAGAGTAAAAAAACCCATTCGATCATCTGGGGCAAGTAGACTGTGATCTTGGGAAAGTAACTTTTCACAGATGGGCAAGTGCCTGGCCAAAATTCTTTATCAATGTGGGCAAGTGGTGAATTGGCTTGGGGAAGCAAACTTTGAGATTTGCTTGCTCAAAGGGCAAGTATAAATTCAAATTTTTGTTGAGCCCTGGATGGTGAAATAATGTCTAACTGATTTTGGTAGTCTGTGACCTTTGCGACCAGGGGTCTGTGAAAGCTAGAACTTTATGCAAATCGAGTATAAAAATATGTTGTTTTCAATTATGTTTTGTTTAAAACTATTTTTAACTATTCCACAAAACGTCATCAACACAAATTACCTAAGCTGAACAAAAGAATTAAAAGCACCTTCGAGCTAATTAAACTTTGGATAAGCAAGCAATAAACAAAATTCAAATTTTTGTACATTTAATTTTTACAAAAAAAAATTGCCCGAGGAGTTAAGCTTTTTTAAAAATAAACACCCAACATCCGTGCCAACAGAAGCGTGGCAATTCAAAGGAAATAAATAATTGATAACCAAGTCGACTTCAAACGTTCGGCAATCATGTATCCTTTGCCTTGAGTGCAAGATTTTCACAAATCGTTGCTGTATTTTTGAATAGCTCAGGAAATGAATTAACGAAGTGTTGACGAGTTAATATCACAGATACAACGCATTTCCCTTGATCTCTGCTAAACAAAGGCACAAAAGCCCACAAGTAAAAATAAAGCAATTACTTTACAATAACCTACACGTAACGTTAAGAGTCAAAGCAAAACGGCTTATTCTGTAAATCATTACCGTGATATAGACATAAAAATTAGTTTTCTCCGAGATATATCAAAGCAAGCCACTTTTTTATGTCAGGAATGGTGATGTGTCCGGCCACTTGCCCATGCACGAGATACAAACCAAAGTCGTGTGTGGTCAATGGAGTCAAAGATTTCTAATCAACAAAACTTAAGATACTTTAAGATCATAATACATACCTGAATTTCGAATAAAAATACTTGATAACAAATGCGTCCCATTCCTGACAGGAATTGTATCGCACGAATTTCTCGTGTTGTTACACTTCACTGCATAGCAGCTCCCTTTAAGTTTGATAGCATGGGAAGTTTCCTTGTCTTGACCAACACTTTTCAAAAATAGCGCGACTTGGCAAAATCTTTCGCAACATAAATCCACACACTCTTCCACAGAATTAGTTTTTTCTAGAAAACTGAAAGTCCCTGCGTTCTTTCCTTTCTTAAATATGTGACCATGCCTTATTTCTCCTTTTCTGTAACATTGTTGTAATGAGACTCTTCTAGAATTCGATGTCTTACCTAGAATGGAATATGAAAACGAACACGAACATTAGTTGTGTGTTGTGCAACTCGAGAGGCACAAAAACCACATGGTGCTATTCGTCTGGTTAAATCTGAAATATCAAAAAGCTTTTACCTTGTGCAAAAGCTAACAGAAGAAGGAGTATAATGCTTGTTGGCTTTATCCATGAAGTCTCTTTCCAGTGGTTAGTAGGAAACTTTGGCGTAGAAGCCATGTCATGTTGAGAACTGACCGTCTCCAATTACTTGTTCGAAAAAGTGAACAGCTTAAATTCGGGCAGTTTTTTATGGATTGATTTTCCCAACTTCCTTAAACCTGACATCCATCAGTCCTGATAAAAGTATTTCGTCTCTGAGATTAATCAACAGGTTCTTTCTCTGTTCAAGTAGTTTAATCCACTGCCACTCGCGTCCACCATTTTGGATTCACTGTCTGTTATGGTTTATTGATTAAATATGACGTCAACATTTTCACAATCCGGGATCCAAGATGAATGCTCTGTTCCTATTGGTAGAGCGCTTTGAAATCAGCTGAGAGAGGAAAAACAAAGAATTTGTCTGATAGTACGTATCGCTCCTTCCCTTTTCATAAAAATATAAAAAAAAATTTTTTTTGGAAGATATATTGCAAGAATTACTGTTTTGTTCAGTCTTTGGCAGCCAATAACGGCTCTTTGCAACATAAAAAGATATCAAAATACTTAGGAGAAACTTAAAAAGTCATGGCAACTTTAATTGCATCTTTTACAAGGATCCCCACGTGCGTCAACAACTCTTGTTGATTTTATTTAAAATTTAAATTAATTTTAAAAACAAAATTCAATTCAATGTAATTCTTATTTTGTTTATGGTTTTTAGTTGGCCTTTCCCTATTTCTCAGTACGCGAACTTGCGTTTGTTTTATTTTGTATTTGATTTTTGAATTGTTTTTCAAAAATGAAAACTTGAACTAGCATATCAATTATAAATAGCTTCAGCGAACTTTTAATAGCAATGAACAGCTGCGCAAATGATGATATAAAACAAACAACAAAAGATAACAAACTCAAAAGAATTCCCGGATATTAAGCTAGTTACAGCTGATTCATCAAATGTAATGGCAATAGCAGATCTAAATAGACTTTTGTGTCATTGTCGGAACAGCTAAAAAAATCTCAGAAATAAACTTGAACGGAATCACTGAGTAGCCAACAAATTTAAATATGTAAATTTTGTAAAAAAATCCTTATATCTTTTTGTCGAAAATAAATTTCAGATCTTTCAAAAGCATAGGGTTCGGCGAAGCCGCAGATTCTTTGCTTAAAGCTATAAGTATGCTAACTTAAAGTACTACGCATTTTGATAGAAGAGTTTAGTTTTAATGTTTTATGGGGCTGCGCGGGAAATTGAGAGACAAGTTTCCTGGAGGGAGCCGGAGGGCGGGTGAATTTATAATCAAAACTTAAAACCGAATTGATCGGTTTTCCTTTTTAACTTGACAGGAGATAGTACTTTCTGTATCGTTTAAATTTTTTCCTGTTGACCAGTAAGCTAATGAGAAACCACTATCCGGCAATACAAATGCACTAGCAATTAAAATCCAGCGAAAGAAATTTGAATACAATATGTAAACAAAGGGAAAACAAAAAAAAATGAGAAACAACCATTTACCTAGTTCTGCTTCCTCTGAAGCCGCCGTTACACGTTGAAACTTTTAGCTCAAACTCGTGCGCAACGACGAGCTAGACCAGCTTCACCAAGCCGGATGTTACACGGCGAAACTTTTGTTTTTTTCGCTGCAGCGATCATTGTGACTGTTACAAAAGTAGAAAGCAGTTCTACTTTTCGTGAAACCTGTCTCGCAATGGAAATTCAAAAAAGTTTCACGAAACCGACTATGTTACACGGTGCAACGCCTGGTGAAACTTTTTCTGCATCGTTGTTGCACACAAGTTTCAGCTAAAAGTTTCAACGTGTAACAGCGGCTTTACACTGTTCAAACTTCGTGTTGCTGCGTTTTTGTGAAGAACCTTTATTATTTTATTCTAACTCTAAACTACCTTTCTCAACAGCTGCTCCCAACACCGGCCAAGAGTCACTACACCTTCAACCTGCGTGATCTTTCTAAGGTTTTCCAAGGTATGTTAATGGCTGTTCCAGACAAAATCGCGAACAGGGCGGATCTATTGAGACTGTGGTATCACGAAAATTCAAGGGTATTCCAAGACCGCCTGGTGAATGACGAAGATCGCAAATGGTTCACCGAGCTAATCAAGGACAAGATGGCCAAGGATTTTCAAATTAGTTATGAAGACGTCGTGAAGGATTCACCAATGATCTATGGTGACTTCATGGTGGCGGGAGTGGAGAACCCAATTTATACTGAGATAACAAACTATGACAAGGTAAATAGTGAAAAATGAGATGTATGAGAGATATATATCCCAATAAGTTCCTTCTAATTATAAGAGCTAAAATGAAATTGCCTACCTGAAGTTTTTCCAACTGAGCTGGGAGCTGGTGGTGAGAAGTGAGAATTAGTGGGAGTGAATAAGTACATAGAAAGGTGATCAGCAAAGATTTGCCGTTCATACTGATGAATACATGATATTTGAAAAAATAATCAATTCAAATGCTGTCAAAATATCCCAATAAAGTATTTCGGAGCAATTAGCCAAGAAAGAAATTTGGCCATGTCAAAGAGAAAATTATCTGATAAACCCACGACCTCGGGAACATTTACTGTTGTCCTACCAACTGACTTACAATCCATTTTCCTTTGAGGGTGTCACATAAGAATTTGTTTTATATTAAAGGAGCAATGTTCTGCTTTTGGAGACTAGGCTTTAGTGACGTAAACGTGATTTCTTGTTATGGCAACATGAAATTAAGTTTGTGTCGTTGTTTTGAAAATCAGCCTTTATCTTATCCATCCTCAAGTTATATTCTCTGTTACATGCCATTGAATCTCTCCGCTTTGTTCCATTAGTTTTTATTTAAAATTCTCTTCAGTGTCCCTTTGGCTTTTGTCTTCATTCGGTGGAGGTGCTGTAGTTGTATCTTCTACTATTAACTCTTTTAAGAAACTTCTTAAGACTCATCTTTTTAAGATCGCGTTTGACCTATAAATGTTTTAATCAAACAATACCTATTTAGATATAATTTTAGTATTTAAGTCATTATTTTGTATCATGATCATTCGTTCTTTACCAATTTTATTTGTAATTTTATGAATTTTTGTAAAGCGTGCAAGAGCATCTACCTATGATTTGCTGCGCTATATAAGATCAAATTATTATTATTATTATTAATATTATTATTGTTATTATTATTATCTTGAGACCCTTGCGTGTCTACAGGGACCTATAACAAAACGTTAGTAAGAAGAAATAGTCAGTATGATTTTAAAAAATAGTTGCTCTAATACAAAAGCCAAAACGTGAATTTTCATGCGGCTTTTTAACGTATTTATTCACCGGCTCTGCGACGAATAGTACTTTCATTCATGCTCACTGAAACATTTATTCGAGAAACAGCGATTTGAAATAGATTTGTACCATGGTTCAGGGAAAGGTCTATGATAAAATATATTTAGGAATCACGATTTTTACCATGTTCATGCATTTTGAGTTTGTAAAACGATCACTTTGTTGTGTCCGGCAAGGGAAGTTGATGTCAAATTTCTCTGTCTGTTTTTTTGCTGCAAGAACTCACAGCGAAATGTAATGATGAATGATACCATGATGGACAAGGCAAAAGAAGAACGAGGAACAAAACAATGGATCTCACAAGTGCTTTTTGCAAAAGCGAATAAGTGACGTGAGAAGCTGCCGGAACGTGTTAAAAACTTACCTCTTCAACTGACCTTTTTTGGACTCCTTCAGAGAGCAGGATAAAATTGTTGAGAAAACGTAGGCGCCTGTGTGAACAGAATTTATTTTATAGGCATGATAAATCTTTGCATCATGACGAAATTGTTTTTTGAATAGTTAACTAGCTTTTGAACAACTCGATCCAGGTGTTTTAGTAGAATGACCGAGAAGATATGCGTATTTAGATTAATACAGTTGCCATTAGCTTTTTCATAAAACTTGAGATTTGAAATTAAATAGAATAGAAACACTAAATACTTACGTTTATCAGAGAAAAGCCCGTCAAAAACGTTGCCGTCGAAGTTTTTAAACAGTTCCATATTAGATGGGAGATACGGGTTTGATTTGTATTTTTATTTGTCGACTCCGGTGGAAGAATATCAGGGTGGTCTGATATTTTTCCAAATTTAGAAAAAATCCTTACCATTAAATGTTGATCATTCCTGGAACGGAACAGCTGTTGTACCAACACGAGACTATCAAAAAAGAAATCAAACAGTCTGTGATATCATCTAAAATCTTGGCACTGTCGCAATTTTGTGAATGTCGGTAATTTGACCTATAACTTACATAACCCAGTTAAGGGATGATAAGCGAGTATATCGAGAAAATGTATCCTTCGCCATTATAATTACAGGGTTCGTGCGGATTATGGAAAATCGGAAAGTCATGAAATTTTAAAATTTCGTTTTCCAGGCCGGGAAAGTCTTGGAATTTCGTTTAGAGTGACGAAAAGTTATGGAAAACTGGTACAATTTAGATAGGATTGTGCAGAAATTACGTAAAGAACAAAAAGCCTCGTTCATTCCAACAAATGTCTTAAAGTAACAGCTGTCCTCTTACCTCATTCTGGATAATGTGCCAGGGAAAGAGTAATTAAACCTTCTTTTGATGTGTTTTGGCAAAGAACAAAGTACGGTGCAAGGTCGAAGAATATTGAGAAAAATTATACAAAAAGTAATGGACAGTCATGGAATTTCAGAACTTAAAAAGCTACAAACGCTGTAGTAATTGATATTTTGTTACGTGATTAATAAGACTGTAATAACACCATGGTCACCATGTTTTAATTATTTTCTTGTGGTAAAAGATGGTGAAAGTTCTGGAGGAGTACTTGGAAGACTACAATCAGATCAACACGGCCCAGATGAAGCTGGTGTTGTTTGCAGATGCAGTCCGTCATGTTGCTAGGATCAGCCGTGTTATCAGACAGCCTCTGGGCAACGCCCTTCTCCTTGGCATGGGGGGCAGTGGTAGGCAGAGTCTTACTCGTCTGGCAGCCCACGTGTAAGTCATTAGGTTGTATACGTGTAATTAGTGACTTTACGCAACAAGAATGACAATGCCAACGAGGACTCCTCAAGAAAAATACATTTCTGATTTGCTGTTTACTTCTTTCTGTGAGTCACCGGTTTTTTGTTTTGTTTTTTACCTTATGCTTTGTAAACAGAAAACAATTAAATGTTCTTCCTTGAAGGTATAAGTACTGAGAGCATTTTTATCACGTCCGTGTAGTCCCCAGAACTCTAAAAAAGACATTTTCAAGATCTGTGGCTAACAGTGCTACGCTCTATGCATCCCAATGTGCAGTTATTGTATTTACTATTTTTCTGTCACGTCATCGTCAGCAACGCTGTCCTCATTGCGTAAGGTCCCTAAAATTAGTGCTCCCGGTTGTTCTTTATTTTAGAACTCCAAATTTTAAAATTCTATTTCTTCAAAGTCGAATCATTTTACCTTAATTTGTTGTTTTACCCTGGGCAAGGACTCGATAGTGGCCTCAATAACGTTTTATTCTCGAAACGTTCATTTAACCATTCGAAGTTGCTGGAAAATTTGGAATAATTCAAGTCATTCATCGCCAACACATAAAAAAAACTAGGGACACACCTCAAATTTCTAGATCTACTGGCTCATAGTTCTCAGCTGTCATACTAAGTTTTACATTGTGAATGGCAAAGTTCAGCTGCTTTACTACTAAATAAATATATGAATAAATTATTTAACGTCAAGAAGGAAATGGTTGATCGTTATTCCAAGCCAGAATGTAGTGTTTATAAATTGCTGGACGCCTCAGATCTTGATGATTTACAGCAAATATTATTGGAAAGGCCAAAAATTAATGCATTTATGTTCAGATAAAAAAACAAACAAAAATAACTCTGTATTATAAGCTTGCCCATTGGCTCGCCCCATGTTAGGTAATCTAATATGATTCTTTTGACTGCATTTCGTATATGTGTCCCTTGACTATAGATAGTTGGTAGATAGACGGTTTATTTCAATAAGGAATTGCAACATAAAGGGCTGAATTACACTTAATTATTAATTTCAATTAAAATGATTAAAGGTCATTAAAATGGCAAAATACCTAATTAAATTAAAATATATTCTTCTTATAATGAGGTTGAAATAAGTTTTTTTTATAGATTTTTTGACTGGTTTCTGTATTACTAAGACTAAGAATCGAGAATCCAGATAGAAAAATCAAATGGATTCCAGCTTCGCATTAAGCTTCATGTGATAAAATAGTATTTGGTTTCAGCTCGGAATACGAGTGTTTCCAGATTGAGTTGGCAAAGAATTATGGAATACCAGAATGGCGGGAGGATATCAAGAAGGTCATGATGAAAGCTGGTGTAGAAGGAAAATCGATTGTGTTCCTGTTTAGTGACACTCAGGTTGGTTTATAGTTTCACCTCAGACCATTTTTATCTTGTTCCACCTTCAGTAAATATTATACGTAATGGTGAGGTATCGATTTATACTATACCAGTACCTAAAATAACCCTTATAGTTTTTATTGTCAGATACTTGCTGATGTTTCATCACCATATGCCACCGTTATCTGATGGCCACTTAGGTGTTGTTTTAACAGGTTATTCTTATTCTTAAATTTTCTTATTTTTGTTCTTATTCTTGTTCTTATTCTTATTATTATTATTAGATGTATGCTACAAACCAAATCAAGTATTATATTTCAGTATTTTAATTTGCTGTTAGTATAGTCAATCAATTTCTTTTTCTTTAGTTTCTACTTAACTGTAGTTAATCCATGTAAAGATTTGTACCAACTACACACAGTTGCTTTCTACCAACATGAGTGACCTCGATATTTACTAACGATCTGTTTGAATTTAATTGTCATTTCCCCGTGCTCATTTCCTATTAAATCGTGTAGAGAAAATGAATGAAAGTCTGCTTCAGTGCTTCATAAATCGTGAAATATCTACTAGAGAACGCAAAGGGAATTTTATTGTGGAAATTGGGACAAGAGAAGGCGGTATACACTTGTTTCATCTCATTTAATCTATGTACATTTCATATTGGAACAGTCTAGTGATTTTGTCACAGTTGTGAAGAAAGCTAAGCATCTTGTCCCAAATCCTAGTTGTTCTTGGCTTTACAACCTTTCAATTTGTTTTTATGTTCAGATAAAAAGTGAATCGTTCTTGGAGGACCTAAACAATATTCTCAATGCCGGAGATGTTCCTAATATCTACGCATTGGACGAGCTTGATACGATTTACAATGCTATGAAGCCCATCGTACAAGATGAGGGGATACAGCCCACAAAGACCAACCTGTACTCAGCATTCACCAAGAGAGTGCGATACAACACTCACTCAGTTGTCTGTATGAGGTAAGAGTCCGTGAATAATTGGTCCCTCTTAAGCCCCAAGCACGACAAATGATGTGTTGGTAGATTCTCCCGACTGAACTCCATACTTTCTGTATAAGCAGTTTGGGAGAATTTGTCTTTTGAACTTCTACAGTTTATTCCACTTGATCAATTTCGTATTTCTCATTACCAGTTATATTGTTTAGTATGAGTTGTGTAAGGAGAAATTAGATGTTGATAAATTACTCTGGGCTGAAGGGTTCAGGTCCGTGCAAACGGATGCTACATTGTTGGCTAACAACACGCAACATGACGTGCCCAACATGTTGCGTGCGTTTGCACGAAAACACAAAATGTTGGCACTTGTAGGGGTTTCATTTAGGTTTGGAGGAGTAGCGCATTTAGATTCGGCACCCGGGCAAATTTTATGCTAAGTTTATTTTGTTCTTTCGGTTGAGATGCTAAACAGCTGGGCAAAGCTATCTTCACAGCTGGTCAATTTGCCTGGTGCCTGACCCTATAGAAAGCCCTGACTGCTGGCACTTGTTGTGTATAGTTTGAAGCCGGTCAAACTTTGGTGCATAAAGTCCCAACATTTCTATTGTTCTGTGACTGGCAAAGCGAAGCGCAACAGTGTTGCGCCCGTTTGCATGGAACTCACAAAAATGTTGGCCTCATGCACACGTCTGTGTACGTGGATTGCATTGCTTTTTGCAGATTTTTGAGACTTCATATTCTGAACAAAGACGTTCATTTGACTAAATAAAATAGTACGTGACACTTTTTAATGCGTTGCACAACGTGTTTTTTTTGTCACATAACGCTCTATGACAGATGTGATCTGGAACATGTCTTTTTTAACACAAAATAAATTGTATGTATGATCAAATTAATGTATGCAGGTGTGTAGCATAGTTGGAAGTGCGCTGCTTTTGTGCTGGAGATTCCCAGTTTCATTCTCAGTACTCCAATGTCTGTTTTGACTGTCCACTGATCTCTGTAGCTTTGACGTTAGCTTTCAGTTACAGTAAAACTGAGCACTGACAGAGGGAGGGCGCAAATGGCGGCTTCCACTGATACAAGTTATATGAACTGACGGAACTACAGAAGTCAAATAAAGCTTACCGTACCTTTACCTATGATAATGAAAAAATATGGCTTTTAGAAATTTTTTCCTCAGTTACCGCGATTTCCAGATGATAGTTTGGATGGGAAGGGAAGACATTAACCTGTGTTGATTCCTCTGATGGTAGATTATGTATTCCTCAGTCCAATAGGCGAAGTTTTTCGAGCTCGTTTGCGAATGTTTCCATCGCTGGTTAACTGCTGTACGATTGACTGGTTCTCGGCTTGGCCTGATGAAGCTCTTCGCTCTGTAGCCTCCACTTTCCTCGGGGAAATTCACGAACTTGAAGACTCTGGAACAACAGACGGCTTGGTAAGTTCAAGTGTGCTTTAGAAATAAGATCATTTTCTAAGGAAATTTAATGTTGCTGAAATGATCAGGGTTATTTTGGGATCTAGGAAACTTGGAAAACCCTTGAGTTTTTTGAGGCCCCTGAAAAAATCCTTGAAATCCAAGAAAACTAGGTTTGAAAAACTAATTTCACAAATTAGTCCGTTTGGTAATATATCTTTTGTAGATAACAATCACAATTGGCGACTTTCTTTTGACGCATACAAGAGTAGTTTAAAACTTGTTGTAAAAAGAAGTGGAAAAAGTTTTGGGAAAGTCCTAGAAAAAAACAGGAAAATTTTATTAAAACACTTTTCATTCATCTAATGCATTAGTTTCGTATTAAGAGGGAATCCATTTAGATAAGGAGCAATTTCAGTCTTCAGTGGGAAAAATCCTGTACAGAGTAATTTCAAATACGTATATCATATTTCCACACACTTAATATTGAAATCTTGACTCATTTCCTGTTATAACTCCAAAAAGGTTTCCCTTTGGAGTCAGGGTAAAATTGTCAAAGTTTACGGATGTAAAAAAACAAAAGCAAAGTTTTGTAGTCAATTTCATTTTACTATATTTTGCAAGTATATTAAGTTATTGGAACTGCAAAATTTATTTTTCATATTTGGTGTTATTACAAACGATAGTTTATTGAACACAGGCACAAAGAAGTGTGGAATATAATATGAATAATCTTGCAAGAGATTTTTGTGTACTTGCTACTTAAACTGCTGATGGATTCTCTCTTAATGCCGATGGATTCTGTCTTAATGCTGATGGATTCTGTCTTAATGCTGATGGATTCTGTCTTAATCTTGACGGAGTCTCTCTTAACGCTGATGGATTCTCTCTTAATGCTGATGGATTCTCTCTTAATACTGATAGATTCTCTCCTAATGTTTTGAACAGCAATACCGATTAATATCTCAGGGATACTGAAATGTTCCAATTCTGTTCCAGGTCCAGCTTTGTGGTATCATTCATCAGTCAGTTGCGGATAAGTCTGTTCAATATCTAGCAGAGCTCTCTCGTCACAACTACGTTACTCCCACCAGGTATAATAAATTCTTTAGTGTTTAAACTTGTTTATTTGACCTTACTCATGAATACAATGCTTCTCGATTATAACGTAATTGATGTTTGAAAAAATCCCGAAACTTTTAATTCTTCCAAATATGAGTCCTAAGCCTCTTTGTTCAGTTAAGGGGTGATATTCAAGTCATATGTCTTTGGTCAGCTTCAGCCGTCGAAGTAAGTCATCTAGGATTGAAAATGTTTATCAAACTATGTATACAGCAAGCTTTTAAGATGTGCGTCCACTGTTGGCCTTGTAGACTTTTTGGTTTACATGATGTTTTAATAATACGTGAAATATATGACAAGAGAGAAAGGAGGAAGAGTTTTTTGCAGTTTTTGGAGTGAGTTTTGAAGGTTTGCCATTCTAACTAGGAGTTGTGCCTAGGTGGGACTTGACTTATCGTTATATATTTAATAATAGCTAAGCTAAATCCATTTAGGAGGTTAAGGGCCTATTAGAGCCGGGGCTTATCTCCGGTTTATTTTATGTTAAGTGGATGAGAATAATTGACTTACCCTGGACAGGACACTGATTCATAGTAGGTTAGCCCCCACACTGGTACTCATTTTACTGACCTGATGGAAAGCTGAGTCAGCTTTGGCGAAAAAGAAAAATTCGGCTGAGCTGGGGTTTGAACCCGAACCTTGTGGTTAGGCAGAGATCTTACCGCTGCGCCAATTACACCGCCTTATCTTTAATGATAATATTTAAGTAATTTTCAATTAATTTTGCGGATTCCAAGGAAACTCTTTGACATTTAGGACGATGTCATGAGGATTAAACCTATATAGATTACAAATGTTGTTTGAACCTGCATTATGGTTGCTTTATTTCTATGTTTAGCTACTTTTTTTTCTTAGTTACCTTGATCTGTTGGGAACTTTCCGGAAACTTGTTGGTCTCAAGAAAACGGAATTGTCAACGGCAAGAAACAGAACGAAAATTGGTTTGGATAAGGTACAACTCTCCATTTCTTCACGCTTATTGCAGAAAAAGAAACCGACCCGTACATTTAGATATTAGACATTTGAGGTTTGCAACGTAAATAAACGGCCGAGATACTTTCTTACAACTTGCAGTGACTTCAATTGGGACTTTTCTGGAACAGCTAAAAGCTAAACCCTTTTACAAGCCTAAGTGGCCCATTGGAGCCGGTGCTTATCTCCGGTTTCTGTGGTGTTAAGCGGATGAGAGTCATTGACTCCCC
>JAOCPT020888505.1:0-15181 GCA_026546935.2 Palythoa grandiflora
GAGACGCCGCACCCAAATCACGAAAAATTTAATAACTGCCGCAGCATTTATTCGAGTAAAGACGGTAGTTGACCCAGCTTTCCATCCTCACAAGGTCAGTGGTGAAAATGAGTACCACCTCCTGCTGGAAACTATCGAGCGACAGATTAGTGTCACATCCTTGGAGTCAATACTCAGTTTCATCCACTTTTAACCCTTTCAGCCCCAGGTAATTTATCAACATCTAACTTCTCCTTACATAACTCAAACAAAATGATAAAACTGGTAATGAGAAATAAGGAATTGATCAAATTGAATAAGCTATGGAGGTTGAAAAACCAAATACTCCCAAACTGCTAATATTTTATTGAAAGTATGGAGCTCATTTGGGAGAATTTACCAGCACGTCATTTGTTGTGCTTGGGGCTTAAAGGGTTAATTGTTAAAACACCTCAGAAACTGGAGATAAGCTTCGGCGGCAATGTGCAATTACTGTATGGAAAGAAGCAAAGCGAAGCGACAAGTGTACAGAATCATCGACGTTTTGGAAGTAGTTTGTGACGAGAAGCCACCAAAATCTAAGAAAATTTTGAAAATCAATCTGTTTTATTGTATCATCTTTGATTTGATTACGACAAACCAAGCTGATTTTCTAACTTTTTTTCCTAGATTTTTGTGGCTTGTTGTTGCAAATCTTGTTCCAAAACATTGATAATTATTTCTGTAAACACTCATCGCTTCGCTTTGCTTCCTTCCACGCGTGCAATCACTGGTTAGCTTGTTCACCAGTTGTATGTGGTATCTAAGCACGTGATCAACTCCTGCAAAGGGCCTATTAGAATATGAGCTTGAAATTTTTATCGTCTGATAGAATGACGAGAGGGAAGCATGAGTCGTTCTATCAATTGCCGATAGAAACTGAGAGCGAGTATTCTATTGTTTTAGTAGAATTCTCTGGACGAGAAACAAGATAACAACGTCAAACAATGAATTTTGATAAAACGGTTTTGGTGTGCCCGGCTGTCTGTTGAGTAGAACTTAAATTTTATATTTCAAATTAATTTTTTCTCACCTTCGAAAATTTTTACATCATAATTTGTTTTTTCCTTTGCTTTATCTGGAACTGCTTTGTTAATTAAAAGCTTTAAATTGTCTTAACCCTTACAGCCCCAGGCAAATTATCAACCTCCAACTTCTCCTTACATTACTTAAACAAAACAATAGAACTGTTAATGAGAGGCAAGGAATTTATTAAATGAAATAAGCTGTGGAAGTTGAAATGCCCAATTCTCCCAAACTGCTTAGATAGGAAGTATGGAACTCAGTTGGGAGAATTTAACAACACGGCATTTGTCGTGCTTGGGGCTCAAAGGGTTAAGAAACGACCGAGAACCGGGAACTGTGGATGCCAATCACGTGATAGATAGCAAGTACGTTAGCCAATCAGATTACAGCATTTGCAGTAGATATTGATTAGATTTGTACTGACATTTGATATAGGGATGTAAGGAAACTCGATGCACCTCTGATGACTATCGAAGATTCTCATGAAGATGACATTATTCAGGTGAGCGCTGTTGTAGGTGTCCAGCTTAACATCTTAGGGGTCAACAAAAGGTCCGGTAGCCCTGACCGGTTCAAAAACAATTTTGTAGCAGCCAATTTAAAAGTTTAGTAACCGTAAATTAACAACACAAGTTGTTCCAAAGTAATCAAGCAAAGTTCACGTGTCACAATACTAAATTCCCTGTTGAAGGAAAATTGCTACGTTGTGTGCAGAGTTCGTAAGTGCGCTCTCTTCTGTGCAGGAGGTCCCCATTTCGATTCTCAGTGACTCCAACGCCTGTTCCGACTTTCCTCTAACCGTGTAGCTTGAGCTTTAGATTCCCGTAAAACGGAGCACTGACAGAGGAAGGGGAGTAAAGTGCGCACCGAGGGCCACAAGTTTATCAGTGTCACGTGAACACTTTTACGTACTACCCTCGTAAAGCTTCTGTACCTTTAATAAATAATAATAATAATAAATATGAATTTATAAAGCACAAATTATCATTAAAATGTTCAAATGCGCTATTTACAATAAGAAAAAAAAATGTATAAATTAAAATACATATAACAAAATTATATCAGTAATAAACAAATGCTTTCCGAAAAATGAATGTTTTCAATTTAGATTTAAAAGATTCATGAGATGGAGAATTTCTGATATCGATCGGTAAAGAGTTCCAGAAATGAGGTGCAGCAGCAGTGAACGATCTGGAGCCAAGAGTAGAGAGGAATTTTGTGGCGGGTACAGCGAGCCGGAGTTCAGAGCTTCACCTTCAGGAAAAAAAGCAAACAAAGATTTTTATTATTTATAGTTTGGGAAAAGGATGCTGGTACTTCACTGGATTTCTGGTTGCACATCATCCATGTCTAGGCACAACTGTGCGACTTAGTTCAATTTTGTAGGTGCATACATAAAAATCTAGTCGCAAATGCGACCAACGCAAACTTTGAGCCCTGTACATCCAACCAATCGAAACGCTGTATTGTAGTACATCCAACCAATCGAAACGCTGTATTGTAGATGACAAGTTTTTAGGAGGGTTTCACTGTAATCTCCTTATTATGCAGTCTTTTTTCAGTGGCATTGTAACCAAGTAGAGCTTTGAAATATTGCAGGTGAAATTCCATCCAAGCAGAGCTCATGAAATGGCCTCTGGATCAACTGTTAGTATTACTCCTATTAACTTTTAACTTAAGAGAGAGATTTCCCTTTCTCGTCAATTTGGTCACATTTCAGGACATTTTGGATAATGTCTCAATGAATACCGTAAACGCTCTAAGAAGCCACCGGCGGGCTTATTAAATTTCACGCTCTCTGGAGGAAGAGGGAGGGGAGAGACTTTTTAAATTTCTGGGCCTCTGAAGAAAGGGGTGCTTATTAAATTTCGGGCCCTCAGGAGGGGGGAGACTTTTTAAATTTCAGGCCCTCTGAAGAAAGGGGTGCTTATTAAATTTCGGGCCCTCAGGAGGGGGGGAGACTTTTTAAATTTCAGGCCCTTTGGAGAAGGAGGTTCTTATTAAATTTCGTGCCCTCAAGAGGGGGGGGGGAGACTTTTTAAATTTCGGGCCCTCTGGAGAAAGGGGTGCTTATTAAATTTCGGACCCTCAGGAGGATAGTTTATCGCAGCTTAGCTTAGCTTAATTGTAGTTACCTGACTTGAAAACACAGCCTCTTTTTGACAGGACAAGTGTTAAATCACTACCCTCCTTCAGTTTTAACTCCTTCATCTTCAAATCGTTCAGAATTGTACAGTTTGTAATGCGTACGGTGGCATAGCCGTACATAGTCTGACATAGCTCAACGACTTGTTTATCACAAGGAAAATTAGGATCTGAGTATTCTTCCAACAACGTTACAGCTTCTGGCTTGATCTTAATCCTTCCAGCTTGTATGTCGGCATTGCACTGAATACACAGTAAATGCATCGCTCCTGGGTCTGTGCAAAGACGGACTCTTTCTCGATTTATATCGAATGACCATCGCTGAATCGAAACGATGTCTTTACACGGTAAATAAATATATTCGTCTAAGCCATATTTTTTTGTCGGTTTCTCGATCCCGCGAAACAATCCAAAGAAATGAATGTTACATTCGAATATGTCAAGTGCTCGGGCGGTTATCCTAAGCAAATTCTCGCAAAGAATTTTTCCATCCTCGACTCCAACACGAACCGCTGGTTGCGATCCTTCAGGGAAAGTCCATACACAGATTTTGTTTTTGCTTGGCACAGATTTGGTCCTCATCTCCCTTAAGTTTTTAAAACTTTACGTGGAAATGTTTGCACTTATTCAACACTTAACTATTGTTTTTTAGAAGAAATTCCATTGGTTGAGTTTTTCTATAATTAAAATTTCATTACTCTACTATTCTGGTCTTCCAACCAAAAAAGTCTTTATACAAACTAAGAAACAATATTTAAATAGCACAGTTTGGTTTGCTAACTCGAAGAACTAACTATGTAATGGATATAAATTATTTATATATAATTTAATTTTGAATTTCGTTGGCATATTTCGTATGTTGCAAACTTCTAACAGACGTGAACAGTGAAAGAGATTTTCACAAGAATTTTTTCTTGCAGATGAATCCCAGTTTCGTGCTATGTTTTGGCATTAACTGTCTTCTTATTGGCTGTTTATAAGAGTTGAAATAGAAAGGATTTTTCTTAATGAGTACTTCGCACCAATCTCTAATCAGAGCTTTAAAATAAAGCCTACACTTTTTTTGTATTAAAACCACAGTGAATGATATCATTTATTTAGAAATCTTTGTGTTGAAAGTTTTTGTAAACACTGCGATTGTCATGATGAGTTGCAAACCGCTTTCGAAAGCGTGCAATTAAGTTCCTACACGTATACCAAAAAAGCCATCCGTTTATCATAAACATAAGCTGTTTTTTTTCACCGCATTAACATTTAAAAAAAGTTGGAATAAAACCAAATACTAAGAGATCATTAACCTCGCTTGCTCAATCTGTATGGAAAACTATCAGATCGAGGTCTGACTAAGGCCCTGTTCATACGTACGCACAATCGTCGAATTCAATGCAGACAAATTTATTTCGAAGCTCTCCATGCAATAAAATTTGATTATTCTGCGACGTATAAAATGAATTAAATTCGACCGAAGGATTAAATTCGTCGAGGACGAATACAACGTCTTTACAGCATCTCGTTTCAGACGTCGCACAAATGACGCATTAAATTAAATGCATACATTATCTTGATACCAAATAAATTATAATAATGTTCAAAAATTGAGCCGGCAGACTATCATGGCCTGGTTTCCTTCACTGCGCATGGGCGCAACTTCACTTTGGCGCCATTTTTGTTTTTATTCCAAGCGTAGTCTAAATAACATGGCTCTCTGGAGAAAGGAATTATTTTCGATCTGAATTGTCTGTAAAGGGAAACAAAGCATCGCTGTATCTTAAACCTGTAGAACGAGTGAGGTTTGCGTTTTGTTTGAGTGCTTGGTTGCTGAAAATAAGGAAGATACGATTCGGTTGGATGGAAGAAAAACAAAATTTAATGTGAATTAAATTCGTCTAAATTTAACTCGACGTATGAACCAGGTTTTGTGTCGAATAATTGACGAATTTAATGTGAATTAAATTCGTCTGAATTAAACTCGACGTATGAACTAGGCCTGAGAAAGCAAGGTTAAGAATTCGTTTATTATATGACTTTTTTATACTTCGAGTAATTTATCCCATGCCTACGTCTACGGTAATCATCGGAACTATACGACAGTTTTCAGAAACCATCACAAAGCTTCGGAAATGTTTATGTATTTTTGAAGTTTTGAGTATATTTTAAAAATCTTCGGATGTCTTCATAAGTGTTCGAAAATCTTGGGAAATTTTCGGAAAATTTCGGAAGTAATTTAATGCTGTATTTTAAGAAATTTTGCAAGTTTTGAAAGTTTTCTGAAAATCAACATCCGTGAAAACGGTCCGAATACGCGCGTATACAAAACGTGGGCCGAATACGCATTTTGACAGACCGCGTGTGATCTGATTTTCTGCATTCTGCCTCGAGGTCTAAGGTTAGATAGTCTTTATAGAACTTTGTGGATTCCAAGAATTTCAGGTAAACTCTGAAAAAAAAGCATTTTCTTTGCTTCCCACACAGAATTTTTCTTAATTTCAAAAAAAAACTTCTCCTGAAGGGTATAAATAAACTTAAACTGGGAAAGAAAACTGCTTGCTCAGAAAATCATGTCGATTTTCAAAGTTCAGCCAATGAGCTAAATCCTTTTACGAGCCTGAGTGGCCCATTGGAGCCAACGCTTATCTCCGGTTTCTGTAGTGTTAAGCGGATGAGAGTCATTGACTCCCCCTGGACAGGACTCTAATCCATCGCAGGTTAGCCAATAAAATAAACGGTTATATCAGATCCATTTTAGAATCACAGTAAATTGGTGCAATCTGATTGGCTCATAAGAGTGTGATTAATTGCTAAACTGCACTATTTTCAACTCTAAATCGCATCTTTTCTCTCTTTTTAAAAAGCTGACTTCTTGATGAATAAAGATGTTGATTTTTACCTTTTACCCTGTGTGATTTCAAAATGGATGTAATAAAATGGTATTTGAATTTTTGTGTCGTGCAATTTTGGTCCGAAATCATACTTGTGACTTTAAATCGCATATGATTTCAGACGTAGACCTAATTATATACTCGATTCTGATTGGCTGAGAGCAGTGCCGCTTTTTGTAAATACATTGCAAAAAATAGTTAATTCAGTGCAAAATTAGCTAATTCCGTGCAATTTACTCACAGAATTGTCTTTTTGATTAGATACACTGTCCGATTACAATTTTGCAGATTAATTAGTGCAAAATACAGCAGTTTATGCACCAATCATATTTGAAGAAATTGTAATAATTATGATTAGATCATAAACAACAGAGCATGGTATAAACGAACATGCAATTAATTCTTTTGTTTTGTTTGTGTAAAACTTGAAGATTAACGTTACAAAATTTCCGGTGTCCAAAGCTCTGTAATGTCGTTATCAATTACATCCATTTTGAAATCACTGGTATTTCCTGCAATTTGATTGGTTCTCAACAATGCCATTTAATCATTAATCGCACTCTTTTGAGTCTGTAATTGCACTATTTTGATCAACCAATCACAACTTACAGAAAAGGCTACAGCAACCAATCAAAACCCAGGAAAATAGTGATGTAAAGTGTTACTTTTATAAAAATTTTTGTCATTTCTGAATATTGCAAACACTTTTGACTGAAAAAAACGATAAAAGAGAATTATATTTGCCTCATAAAAAGTGATTTCAAAATGGATATAATTAATTGGTAATTGAGCTTTGCGTTGTGTTATTTTGGTCTAAAATCATACTTGTGACTTCATATCGAACTCGCGCTGCGTGCTCGTTAATTTTTTAAAGCACGCGTATGATTTCAGAACAAATTGCACGACACAAAATTCAATTACCATGCATAGTATGTATATTATTTTAAAAAAGTGATCACACTACTTCTCTTGTTCAATTTGGAAATAATTTACACTCGGGTCAATGTAATTTTGATAATTTTTGAAAACCCACTAGTGCAAAATTGTTTCCAAATTGAACTCGAAGTTGGATGATTACCTCTATAAATTGCAATTGCACTTAACTCAGTTTAATTATTTATTAACAAATTAGCACCTTTCTAATCGCCATGCCGTTGACCTTCCTACTCTTTGCTCAGACCACTACTTAAATTTTCCAACACCCAGTCTTCGTTCTTGTAACGCAGAAATTCATCCGATAACACGCTGTGAGTGTGTGAAGACGTTGCTTTTTCAGTGGAACAACATCTTTTTATTGCGCAAGCGCATGGACACAGTCATGCGCACTGGAAAATAGATGTTTTAGAAGATTAACACAAAGTTTCTTTAATTGCTTTAACCACCATTATTGTTTTGTGATAGAATAAAACAATTTCGGTCAAGGTTATTTCTTTGGCCAAAATACTGACAAAAAAGCTAATCAAAGATAGAAGCATTAATTTTTTATTCCTGATATTTCGATAAGTGATAACAAATATTGAAAGTAATTTCTTGTAAGAATCGTCAGCTTTATCATGAAATACGTGATTTTGTTGTTGCTATTTTTGTACGTTTGATTGAATCGGTTAAGTTTGCTGATAATGTTCCACAGATAATGTGCAGAGATAATTTTCAGTCTTTGGCAAATTGTTTTGCATGTGGAAAATATGAGTTTGTCAAAATATACTTCTCCGGTTCGAAAATAAATCGCTTGCGTGGGCTTAGGAAGTGCAACAAATAATACAGGCTACGCAAAATGGAAATACATCTCAAATCTGCGCTTTTAGCGCGATGCTCGAGTTTTGTCGATACAGAAATGAAGGCGAACAAATCGATTATACTAAAAAAATAAGATAATTGTTAAAAATCAATTTAATGATTTAAGCAAAAGCAGCAATGCGTTGGCGTTTTGGGTATACTGCCTTTGGGCTTTAAAAAGAACGAAAATATATTTTTTGATTATCAGTGTACCAATTTAAACTTTGAATAAGACATATTTTTGTAACTGAAGATAAAAAAAATAAGTGCAATTACAGTTGCAGAAGAGAAAAAATACCGCACCAACTATGAAAATAACAAATTTTACGTCACTACATAATCTATTCGTAGCTTCTTTACCCAAAACAGTATCAAACCGGATAGAAGCAATAATAAATTTATGCTTGCTTGTGTTGGCGAAATGAACTTTATAAATGTGGTCTTTAACAAAACGAAGCCGGAAAAACCATTAATTTACGTGGTAAAAACTAAAAGTGTTTGCTAATTAATTGAACAGAAATATGGCGCGCGTTGACTTACCTATTTTAGTGGTAATGAACAATTTACTAAATAGAAATTTGCGCTTTTTTGGCGCCTGAATTCCTTACGGATAATCAACTCCTTGAGGCGTGCAGCTTCATATTAAACTATCAGATTAAACAAAACCCTTTCCTTCCACTTTTACCATATTATATAAGATTTATTGCGTTGGCAACTATACAGAGCTGTTGTAATGTACTTATGTACCTCGCGTATGTGTGAATAATTATACGCAATTCATGTTCTTTGAAAATTGGCTAAATTAGAGTGTTTTAATGCGTTACTTTGTACTATTTATATTACAAAATCAAGTAATCTTAAAACGAGCAAAATATGCTTTTTCGGTTGAAAAGACAACTTCAAAACTTGGATCGTAAAGACTGAAAAATGGTACTATTTTGTTCAAGCTTTTAGTCAAAACGTTGGAGATTCCTTTCTGCAAAACTTTTGTCGCTTCGTTAACTAAAATGTAGAAAATTAACTCTAGTTTGACTAATACCTGTTAGTCTTCATTAGCTGATAAGAAAAGATAATCTTTCAAAAATTGGTTCAACTCCAAGGAAGTTTAACACTTGAATTTTGATATAGCTCTGGATTTTATTATCATAAACCTAGCTAACACGATTTTGTCAACCGCGAGTTGATCAGGTTAGTTTTCTTACTTGCAAGGTCACCTCGAAGACCTTGAGTGTGAGTGTCGGTTTGTATGGACATCTGTGTTTGCCATTTAAACGTAGCTGACATAATTCGCCTTGGTTAAAATCTTTAAACTGAATGGTTAAACTTTTTAAATGTTGACAATTATTTGTTTGCATTCAAATTTGAGTCCTTTCATTCCGTCGGCAGCTTTTAGACTTGGAGTAAAACTTGATAACAATTTTGTTCCCATGAGAAACATTAATTCAACATTAATAAATTATGGGTTAAATGGGTGTTTTGAAACTAAACAACAGTTATGTTATAAAGTTCATGAGTTCTTGCAGCTGCCTAAACTTCCATTAGGTGGAAAAGAAGATGTCCACCGAAATAAAGGCAATATATTAACATAATTAAAGGAGAAGAGTCAGGCTTTATGATAAAAGTTGACTGTAGTATTTATATTGATTTGTAAGATAACGGCTTTTTACTTCTACAGAGTATTTTCAAATGATAGAAACTGAACAAATTTAACGTCTGAAAGAAGGATCTCTTTCACAAATTAAATTGGTAAGGTAATTTTCTAAAAACATGTATCATTACTTCGTGTATAATAATTCTTGGGAGTTCGAGTTTATTCCATAATTGGAACTGATAGTTAGAACTCGCGAGTTATCAAGAAAAACAACTTAGTTCTGTAAAAGCCAATCTAACAAAAAAAGGACTTTATTCGTAGACACAATTTCACATATTGAAAATGACATAAATTAGGGGCTTCCTGATACAGCAAGAAGCAAACAAAAATTTGAGGCTATTTGGGGGGAGGGGAATGCTACAGAAGATTCTAGGACATCTAGTTGGGGTTTCCCCACGGAGTGTTAACACTTTGGTTGTTTGGCTATGTGCAATGTCGGTCCGTTATCAGAAAAGGTGTGTTTTATACAATTAGCCGCATGAAAGAGAGGCTTCTTAATGAGTTAGTTTGTACCAGATGATAAGAATATGACATATCTATTGTGGAAAGCACTCATCCATTAAGTAACGTACCTATTTTTTTTTTCATTTTTCTATAGATACAAGATATACAATATCAAAAAAAAAATCAAAAGCAATTCAGTGTATTTGGTTCTGTCAAGTCGTAAACGATGGAACAGTGTTTGTTGACTTCCAATTCCCTGGTGCCATTAATATTAAACGACGCGATCATAGAAGATTAATTGGTTTCTTATCAGAAAATAAACCAGGTAGCTTCTGCTTTCACAATATTACTTTTATATGACTCAAATGGCGAGGCACAGAGGTTTTAGGCAACTCAGCAATTCAAAAAGTCAAGAAGCCTCTTTCATATTCTGGTTATTTGCATAATTGGTATGTCTCTGTGTGTTTGAAACGTCTCTCGCAGTTATCCCACAATTGGCTCGTATTAAGATAATCAAAACTATTCATGAATTATTTACTCATTTCTCTCGTCCTTGTTTTACGACTTGTAATGTTTGAGATAGTTGGCGTTGGAAATCCGACGCTGTGGAGGTAGCCGAGTATGTAAATTAATTACCAACCAATCACGATGGTTTTTGGAAACCCTCTGGTTACTACGTAAATCGAAGGATGTAAAAATTGCATAAGCACTCGCTAACAGACACTCGTGCTGTGTTTAGAAGTGACTGTGGAGTAAGTATTCATATTACCGCTACAAGAAATCAGATGGGAAAGAAAGAGAGCAAGCACCAGTTGGTGCAAGAAGAAATTGAAGATCTTCGTCTCACAACAGAATTCAACGAGGAAGAACTCCGTCGCTGGTTTAAGGGTTTCCACGAGAAATGCCATAGAGGGAAAATGTCTAAGACAAAATTTGCAGAGATGTATTCTAAACACTTTCCCTGTGGAGACGCGTCACTGTTTGCAGGTCATGTCTTTCGCACTTTTGACAAGAATCAAGATGGTTATATTGACTTTCGCGAGTTCATCCAAGGCTTGTCAGTTATTTCGCGTGGAACTCAAGAACAGAAACTGCGTTGGGCATTTGAAATGTATGATACCGATGGTGGAGGCTCAGTGGATCGAAAAGAAATGTTGGAAATTGTGCGGTCCATTTTCCGTATTGCTGGCGATAGAGTCAATCTTCCTCGAGACGAGAATACTCCTGAAAAATTCACTCACAAGCTGTTCGTTCGTCTCGACAGAGATAATGATGGAACGATAACTCTAGACGAGTTTCTTCGGGGCGCGAAATGCTATCCTTCTTTTATGAAGATGTTGGAAAATCCAGCATCAGTTAATCAGAGATAAACGGTTTACTATCACAGATTTAGATAGCCTCGTTGCTAGCCACAGAAAAACATTTCTGAAACTTTCTTGTTATGGAGAGAAGTTAGTCCGTGTTATGGACAGATTTATGACCCGTTTTGAAGGCAGTTTGGATTAGACAAAATTATCAGTTGATTGTATTGATAATGTTTTTAGCTTTGATCATTATACACAAGTTTTTTTTTTCAATAAGAAGCCAGACGGTCGTATAATTTTGAGTTACAGTTCAAAACAAAAAAGTCTACATAAATTTACCTGTATTTAACTGCTTTCAAACCCAAAATTCGACTTTTATTAGCTTTCAATTCCGCATAATACGAATGAACAAGATGTAAGAAGGAAGATTAACATCAAAACTATTCTTTACAAAACACTTGTTCGAGTTTTTGATTTAGCTTAGTTTATAGAATGAGATTTCGCGTTTGTTGTTCCGTCATGCAGTGTCCTTATTAAATTATAAATGCAGCCGCACAGAATTTCGAGATTATTAAATTTTTACAAGCATAAGGCAGAAATTTTCATACAATCAACGTAAAATATTAAAGATTGGTGGTTCGAAAGATTTACCTATTTACATTAAAAACTCTCGTGTAACGGATTCACTTAACTTATTCAAAAAAGGAAACATTGTAAGAATTAATATACTTTGCATTTTCAGGAATATGAATAATACTAAAATGGCTAGAAATAAGAAAAATGCGTGGTTTCGTAGGCGTAGCTCCAAAACAAACGGTGAATTCTGATTAGAAAAGGAAGAATTTTAGGAAGCGATTGATTTATTTATATTTTTACACCCTTAACCAGGTGCAAGTTGTGTCCAAATGCTAATTTTTTTCAAAGTTTCCATGATCGAAGACAAATAAATATGTGTAATCTGCAATTACAGTTTGCAGAAATTTAAGAGAATAGCGAGTTTTGTTTTTAAACAATGAATAATTTTCGAAATAAGCCAATAAAATACCATTTAGGTTTTGTTTAACTATGGGTAACTGTTGCAAAATCTTGTTTCAATAAACTAAAGTCTCCCCTTTCAAAGAGTTGTTCGTCTTCAGCGTTTGAGCTCGTTTCTATGACAGCATGTCCCACGAAACAATCATAGAAGATTTAGAAAATAAAGGTCTATAATATTCAGTCGAGTTTGTTTGGATGTTGTTGTTCTACCTTATAAATTTTAAGTTAACTGCTTAATTCTCAAGTCGACAAGTTTTCATCGAGTGCTTGTCGAACGCATCGACAAATCATCAGTCAAACTCAAAACGCGTGTCATTATATGTCGAAATAAAATTTGCACTTAGATGTTGTTTTCAGTAATAACAGACCTTGGGTTTTGAAAAGGCAAGTTGGCGACAAATATATAATTAATATCAAACTGAATAAAAGACAAAAAACAAGAAAACTTTATAAAATTTGGTTAAGTCAATCTTCTGCAACATATATATTAAAAGACGAACGCGAAAATCTTCGCCAGTTTTGCATGACATATGAAACCTGGTTCGGTTCTAAATTATGTCATAAACTAAACCATAAATATAGCAAAACGCTCTTGACGACAGGAAGCTGTTGTGTCATTTTACTTTATTTTGTTTTTATCTATTTTGTTTTTAATTTCTTCGGTTTTACACGTTATACTTACAAGAAACCAAATATGGCTGTTCAAAAGTATAAATGGTGACCAAAGCAAAATTTTCTGATCACAAATGGCGAATTGCATTGCTAATGACGAAGAAACAAGTGTATGTAATTCATCAAGTCTCCACGACAGAATACAAAAGCAAAATAAGATAAAACCGACTGTGATTACAAGGCAACGCGCACTTTACCGCTTGTCGCTTTCTACACAAAAAACTAGAAAAAGCAAATTCAGTGATCGAATGATAAAACAATTATTGGACTTGGTAAGCGCAAAGTATTGTGATTTGTCAGTGTCTCGCAAATTAGTCATTTACCGAAGCCTATCTGCTCGCCACTGACAAATCACGATATTTTGCTCAAACTCGTCCAATAATTGTTTATTATTATCACTTTTTGGGCATTGTAGCGCATTTTACGGGAGAATTTGGCGGGATGATTATTCAATTGGTTTCAGCACATACATATAAGTTTTATTGAACTTTCATGATTTTGAAAAGTTTTGAAGCTTCAAATAACAAAAATATTTACTTCCAGCCAGCCTCACTTGATCCATTTTCAATTTGCAAATGTTTGCGTAACTGCTCATGACTATTAAATTTGTTGTCATGTTTTTCAGCTTTTGTTTTCCAAGTGCCCTCCAAAGTGTTGATAATAGTAATAAAGTTTATGTTCTTGGACAAAACTATGTTTTGGGCTCTTCTCAGAGCCCATTTTTATCCACGGCACGGACTAAAATAAGTAACAGTAATAGCGCGACTTCGATTTGAAGAGATGTCGAGAGGGTCATGCATTTTAAATAATGGTTAGTCGTTTCTATGTCTATGGCTGCGACTAATAACAAACAGATTATGTTTCAAAGTTTAAGCAGGCTTTAAGCGGCCAATAACACAGGAGACAGGGACAGCAGACAGACAGGAACCCAAGCGCTAACCACCTGCCAAAACAAACTCGATTCACATCAGCACAGGAGCAAAGATTGTAATTGATGCTGATTTCTTCTTCATTGTCCTTGGTGCAATGGTAAAACAGCGACTTGACACAACACATACACGTGCACCACTCGGTGACATTCATGAGCTTCTGGCGGCAAGAGGGTTTCTTTGGAATTTCAAGCACAAAAGATGTCGTTTGCACCGGAGAGGTCGGGGAGAGTATGTAAGTCTCGACTGAAACGAAGCTAAGAACGGTGTCGATAGAAGAACCATCAGTCGTCACTGGCTGTAGACAAATTGGAGACGGCCTCCGCGGGTGGAGGTAGCGACATAATTCAGCCGTATTTGGAATGTCTTCGCTAAGAGCAGGATTCATGGAACCGTTTGAGGAGGATTCGCAATTTGTTTCAGTGACCTGCCATCACCATAAAATTCCGTTAGGCTTGTAAGCTAAGCCACCCCACTCCTCCTCTATGGATTTATACTCAACCCCTCCTCTATGGATTCCTACGTGATCCCTACGTTTTGGATCCTTACCCTACCCTTCCTCTATTGATCCCTACCCAATCTCTTCTCTATGGATCTCTACCCAGTCCCTTCTCTATGGATCTCTATCAAATCCCTTCTTTATGAATCTCTACCCAATCTCTTCTCTATGGATCTCTACCCAATACTTTCTCTATGGATCTTTACCCGATCTCTTCTCTATGGATCTCTACCCAGTCCCTTCTCTATGGACCTCTACCTAATCCTTCTCTATACATCTCTACCCAATACCTTCTCTATGGATCTTTACCCGATCTCCGTCTCTATGGACCTCTACCTAATACCTTCTCTATGGATCTCTACCCAATCTCTTCTCTATGGATCTCTACCCAGTCCCTTCTCTATGGATCTCTATCAAATCCCTTTTTTTATGGATCTCTACCCAATCTCTTCTCTATGGATCTCTACCCAATCCCTTCTCTATGGATCTCTACCAAATCCTTTTTTCTATGGATCTCTTCCCAATCCCTTCTCTATTGACCTCTACCTGATCCCTCCTCTATGGATCTCTACCCAATCTCTTCTCTATGGATCTTTACCCAATACCTTCTCTATGGATCTCTACCCAATCTCTTCTCTATGGATCTCTACCCAGTCCCTTCTCTATGGATCTCGATCAAATCCCTTCTTTATGAATCTCTACCCAATCTCTTCTCTATGGATCTCTACCCAGTCCCTTCTCTAAGGATCTCTATCAAATCCCTTCGTTATGGATCTCTACCCAATCTCGTCTCAAAGGATCTA
>JAOCPT020889189.1:0-15160 GCA_026546935.2 Palythoa grandiflora
AACGGTCACCTTTTGATGACCAGCTCAAACGGCACAGTTTCTAAATAAACACTTAGACTGGGTTTTTATATGTGCCATGCTCATAGGGTGCAAACTATGGATTTCTACTTCCACAGTCATATTGGCGTCATCGTCAATCTTTGTTTAACTGTATATGGACCTCTTTCGATTACTTCAATGTTTTCCCAATACAGTCCTCTGGGAAAAAGGTTCTTTGTTTCAGGCTAAACATTCTTTCGTGTCTTTTCCATTACCGCATCTGAAACAAAGGACATTGTTGGGACTGTATTGGAGGTCTATTGAAAATACTGCAACCCCAGCTTCGATTAAACATTCAAAGCTCACCTGTGGGGTGTTTCATTGTTATTTTCTCTGCTGGACAATTTGTCAGCGGTTTCGTCCACAAAACTTTTTTCCCAAGGTGACACAGTGGTAGTTTGTCTACCAACTTTACTCAAAGCTGCATTCTCAATGTACTTCGGAGACGGGGTCTCCGCGTGCAGCTTAGGGCTGCTCCCTACGGGAGAACTGTTTCTCGATAGTGACTTGTTTAGCTCCTTAAGAGATTCATTCAATTCTTCGTTTTCGGTTTTAAAATGGACGTATTTTTTCTCAATGTTCTTTTTCTCCTTATGGACGTCTTTCAAAATGTTCTCAAGTTCACGTATTTCGCGCCATATTTCTCTCTTGTTCTGCTTCCACGGTTCACTGCGTTTTGTCAGTTTCTGGTTTTGGTACCTGACTTCGTTCTCGGACGTTGCTAAACTGGATTTCAGCAGCTTATTTTCCCTTCGCAATGCTTCAACTTCCTCTTTATACCCAGACAGAAGAGCTCTCGTTGAAGCTAACTGTAAATGATTTTCGTGAATTTCTGATAGCGTGTTGCTGTGACGTTCCTGCGCATGCGCAAGAGCTCCTTCCGTGTCGTGTATTTTACCTTCAAGGTTTCTGATCACTACTTGGTCAGCTTCCGAGGCAATAGTCAAAGCGTTTATCTGTTTTTCTGATTCTTCAAACCGTATCTGCAAATTCTCAATTTCTCCCTCAAGATTTAGATACTCCTCTGTTCGTACTATCTGGTATCCTTTAGCACCTCGAGGTGAGGAAAGTCTCGGACTGTTGATAGATGGACTAGACTCTCCACTGAGCATGTTCTCGTTATTATTTAAAAGAGTTCTGTTTTCAGTTTCAAGTTCAATACAGATTTCTTGTAAATCCATGTTTTCATTTCGAAGATCTTGTAGTTGCTGTTCATATTCACTTCGCATACCAAAAATCTGTCTGTCAAGACTTGAAATCTTCTCTGCCAAAAACTCGCTCTCTCCATTTTTGTACTGATAGCTACTTTTCATTGTAAACAGAGCATCTTCGAGCTCTTTTATTTTTGTTCGTAACTCCGAATACTCATTCTGACTTTCCATTAAGTTTTCAAGTTGTTGTTTTATCTCACGATTTTCGAACGTAAGTTGGTCTAGCTCGTCTTGAAGTCCAGACACATAATCCCGTTCGCTTCTATCCAGTTCAACTTCACTTTCGGCCGTCAAGTCTCGATATTTCGACATGTGGTCTTCAGCTACTTGATGCAAAATGTCGTGGAGTTTTTCACGGAATCTAAAAGGAACTTGTTCTAAAGGAGTTCCTTCGAAAGCATCTTCAAGTTTTCTTTTCAAAGTCAAAAGAGTCTCGATCTTAGCCTCTTCAACCTGTAACTTGTACATAAGGGCAGACTGTTCGATGCTGTTTAGATAGGCCATGAACTGATCTTCCTCAGAAACACTGACATTATCCACATCTCCCTTTTTCCTCATTTCAGGGGTACCAGTCACGTATGGTGGATAATCCGTTGACGGGTCTGCAGTTGATGCACTGGGTGTAACCTCGCCTTTTGACTGAACGTTGCTGTTATTCAGCGTTGCGCAGGTAACGGTGGACTGAACTGGCGTCGTCTTGCGGTACTTCTCGGCTGTTGACTCCGTTAAATCGTTTTTTGAGGAAGAATCTTTGGAAGCTTCAGATTTACCCAAAGAATACCCAATGCCATTTTCAACACCGGTAAACTGAGCTCGTTTTGCAGACTTCGTCGTTGTTTCTACGTTGCCTTGTCCCTCGTTTGCTTTACGTTTTAGTTGCAAAGAATCAGTGTCCATATCTTCGTCTTCCTCACACTTTTTTCGATCAATCCCGCAAACTACATCAACATCTTTACTTCTTGACGGAATCTCTGGTGCCGTTGTTTCTTCTACAACTTTCTCCTGTTTCATTAGTTCGACAGAATCAACAGAATTCTCCTTTACATCTTCTGCTCCTTCACTTTCGCTGCGGCTCTTCGTTGAGTCCTGTGGATCTAAATCACGCAGATCACTATCAAGAAACTCGTCATCAATACATCCCCTTTGGACTGCATCCATTATAAACTCCATAAATCGTCGATCAACGCTCGTTACTTTTTTTCTCCTCTCACTGCTGTCCATGTTTTCAGAATTTTCTTCTTCTAACCCTGGAAAGGCTAAGCTGATATTCTGAGGTGAAAGCAGAAACTGCAGATCTTGTGGTAACGTGGATCCGAAACAAGAGGAGCTTTGCTCTAATGGAGTCGCCTTAGTCTGACATGGTACTTCTAAAGTCGGTTGACAGCCCGATGTTGTCGTTATTTTCTAACAACAAAAGAGAAACATATTAACATATTGCACAGTGAATAAAGTGTAATACTGGTGGAGAATCCGGGTAAATACAATTGCTATTAAAATAACCTAATAAATCCCTTGCCCTAGAAAGAAACAAGTGCAGACCGTGAAGGATATATTATAAAACCCTAATATTTTCACTTTTTGGGGCATCGTGGCGTATTTTACGGGCTAAAATGGAAAACTTAGCGGGCTAAAATAAGCATGACATTTCTGAAGTTTTGATTACAGAGAGTTTTCATGTGACATTATCACAAAGGCTAAATTAAAAGTTATGAACATTGCACAGTTGCATGCGGTTTTAATATCTTTTATAGCAACCCCAAACAGGTTTTTGCACAAGAATTGCATTGCTTTCATTCAGGCGCTCCTAAGATATTGGTTAAGCGATCAAAGTCACGGAACTCCAGTGATGTAATTTGAAGAGTTAATTCAGTGCAATACTTCACTGTTGCCACCTTCTATCGCAAGACAAAGGAAACAAAGGGAATGTCTATGCAAATCAATGACATTTTTGTCAGTACTCTTGGTGCACGTTGAATTTTTTTATATGCCCTGCGCACGTTCATTCGGTTATATTTTGGTCTGGAAATACTTTAGCTGGCTAAAACGTGGTCCAGTTACAAAGTTTTTAGTTCTTCTTCATAAAGTATAAATAAAAAACCGAAGAACATCTTGGAAACTTAATATTTAAGTTAAACAAGATAAAGATAAACAGAATACGTTTAATATTTCGAAGTTAAACCGAAATATTAAACGTATTCTGTTTATGATAATGAAAATGTTCATCCATCCAGTGTAATAATACTGTAAAACAAAATAAATCGTTTACTGGAAATATAAATTAAATTGCAACATTCACGACGTTGCAATTTAATTTATATTTCCAGTAAACGATTTATTTTGTTTTACAGTATTTTGTTTATCTTTATCTTGTTTAACTTAAATATTAAGTTTCCAAGATGTTCTTCGGAATTGTATTTATACTTTATTTTCTTCTTCATAAAATAACACAGTTTGATTTAGGTAAATTTCTAAAAAAGAACTCATTCTTTGGGTGAAAAAACTCTGTATTAAATAATTTTAATTTAAAGTCTTGTTTTGTAACCGAGGTAATAAGATTATGTTATAAAAACTATAGTTGTTACATTATACTATAACGTACACTTATCACTGCAGCAAATTGAAACTAAATTCCTACATGGGCCGGAAAGATATACCTGTTCCATTTCAAATTATATTCAATGCACAAAAGTTTATCATATTATTTTGTCATTGTTATTACTATTTATTGCTGCCGTAAGCACCTAAGCCTATTACTGTTCTTCTAAGATTTATTCCTTCGGTTTCGGTTTTTATCGGCTTCTTCGGATATTATTTGGTCCAGGTACATTCTCTCGGACGGGACTGGTTACGAGTCAGTACCCGCACGGGTCTGTGGGCACGTCAAATAGAATCTGACACGCTTCGTTTGCGTCAGCATGTTTTTAATTTTCGCTTCTCTCTGGCTCTTGAGGATCGAAGATTTTGTGAAGAAAAGGGTAAGTGCTTTACTGAAGATACAGTGTCACTTCTCGGAGATTTTACAAAAAGCCATGTCAATCTGACAGTCTTAAAAAGATCGTGACAATTACTAACCCGATAAAAGAAAACGAAGAATCCAAGTTTTGGATCAAGAGGCTGGTGTTCTAACAATATTTCGATTTCATTTCAAGTTATGATCATGTTATGAAGAAGGTTTACAAGCACAGTTACTTATAATCGAAAAGTTAGTGGTCTAAAGAGGTCTTCATGCTTTCGTAAGAAAATGAATAAAGACATGCAATATGGTTATTTTCAGATTTGAAAAGCTCCAGGTCTCCGATTCAGTAGAGTATTTTTTTAAAAAATCTCTGTTTTGAAGATTTTCTTGATCGCAGTCACCAAAATTAAAAATCTTATTTTCATAAGGTCTTTTGAGATCATCTTCACAAAATGCCGGCTTTCAAAACAACTTCAAAATATTAGCAAGCGATTCTCTTGTTTGAAGTTTGGCCGGTTTGTTTCTTTTCTTTTAAATACTCAGTAAAAACGTTTTTGAGGGACTTGGTGGCTTTTTTTGTGTTTTTTGTTTAATCTCCAGTGTCGACAAGGCTTCCCAACTCCTCTTTCGATAATTAGGAAACCTTTTCATTGACTTTGTCGTGACATCGCCGATGACAAACCGCTCGTTTGAAAACCTTTTTCTGTAGATATGACGTCTCATCTGTAGTAATAAATGCATTATCTGAAGGTATGACGCAACAAAAACAAAGCTAGCAGGATTTAGCTGTGTGTTTGTAGCCAATATGAGTTTTGGTACTAACTTAAATGCGTATTATAAATGTTGAACATTACAGTGTGAACACATGATAGACTTTTTCTGTTGTTGCACGTTTACCGAGAAATTTACAGCTTTAATTTTATAAATTGCTAAGACAACTTAAGAGCTTTTCTGAACTTATAAACTGTAGGTAATTGTCATTATATGCTTTTACTAACAGCTTATCAAACCTTTTATAGTCCATCACTGAGGCATCAAACTGCAATTTATTATCAGTTGTGAATCTATGCTTTCATAATAGCTTTTCAACCGACGATGTTCACAGATCGCGTTCGAAGACAATAAAAAGTTGAATAAGCTATTCACTACCTGGTTGTAAAATACGCATATATCAAAACTTTGGTCACCCACTAACGGAAGGTGCTTATCTAGCAACTCGTTGTATTTTAAATCAGTCATTACAATCTATCTTCTAAGTTTGTTTACTAAAATGCAATTCTGTCGTCAAACAACCGTGAAACATCACGGATAAAAAACTTCGACTAGAGATAAAAATTATCTAGCTGGCATATATAAATTTATCAAAACTACATTACCTTTGTGCTTTTTGGTGTCAAAGGAGAATAGGTGGCAGCTCTCAGTTGCTCCTGCAATGCCTAAAGTTGAGAAAACACGACATCAAGACATCTACATAATGTCTGATATGCATTTAAATGTAGTGTGATTAAATATCATTAACCATAAACAGCTTCGTTAGGGATTTGAGATAAAGCCTAAAGGATAAAACTAATTTAAAAAACAAAGCACCAAGTTTTTAAAACAGATTCTAGAAATTTCTCACACTCGAATAGAATTAATCGATATTGGTTCATGCCATTTCCGAATTACGCAACACTGCCGACAAACAAAAACATGAAGTCGAGGCCAGATGCTCAAAATAACAGCAATTGTATAAAAATGTGAGCACTTCACCTCGACGAAGGTTTTGTTTGTGAGCAGTGGAACGTAATTCCGAAATGGCCTATTAATCGATATTGGTTCCACACTAATGTATTTTAAATTACATTACGACTTTTAAAGATGTAATGACAATCACGACCAACTCGTAACTAAAAACAGGTCCAGTTTATAAAAAATAAGAGCAACTTTGGACGATCACTGGTTTTAAGAAACTTTTCCCCAGAGAAATAGATCATTTCACAGGACCCATTTCACAGTTCCTGAAAGGTAACCAAGCCTCTAAATGAAACCGAGGTGAAAGTTGACTTGACACAGTTAGAGAAGTGGAAATAATTATCATAAGAAAGAAATAATAAGTTTGAAAATTATTTTCACTTCTCTAACTGTTTGAGGTCAACCTTCGCCTCGGTTTCATGTAGAAGCTTGGTTACTATTCAGGAACTGTGAAATGGTCGAATTTTGGGCTTAATCTGCACACTTTTGTAAGCTAGATGAAGCTGAAGATGAAATACACTTAATATTTAGTTGCACATTGTATTCTGATCTAAAAAAAGAATTTCGTAAAAGAAGATAACGAATATTATTCTAATTTAAAATTCGAATTATAAGAATTAAAACATTATTTGATATGGATAACAGTGGTCACTGTAACATATTGTAAAGCATATTATATTAGCAAATGTTTTGAGAAACGAAAAAGTGTAACCCTGAATTGATAACAAAATATTCGTATATACATTATCTTTATCTTTATCATTTGCTACGTACTGTTTAAGTAGTAAAAAGAAGTGTTCTTCTTTCGTTTTTACAGTATTGTCAGTGTTGTAAAAATTGCTTTGACAACGTGTAAAGTTGAACATCACGCCCATAAAGCTTGTTACTGCTATACTAATTCTATTAGTGTGATGAAAATGATAGTAACAATAAACATAAAAACAATAATCATCATCCATTTTTTATTACGGAGTCAAGTCACTGCCAACCTGTATCGCGGCACTTGACTTTGCCTGCTGTTCTACTAGACTCTTCAACGTTTTGGGTGACACTGCAAACCAAACAATAGGTAAATTATCACGCTAACTAGCTTACAAGTGCACAAACAGTTCCCTTGAAAAGAACTAACTCGCTTCGTAAGTTTTATAATTCAGCTGGTTGCATGGAAGTCAGCTTATCTTTGTTATCAATTACTGAAGACTCGATTTCACATGATAGTTTAATCCGTTCTAAATGTATTGCTGCTATCAATACAAATGCGTTCATTATATACATGGTAAAACTGAGCCGAGGGAGTCGTTTTTAAGGCTGGTTTTCATATAACCGCAACACTTCAACAAGGTTAAATCCTTTTATGGACCTAGAAAGCGATACTGACATATATTCGGTTTCTGCAGTGTTAAGTGGATGGGGGCCATTGACTCCCCCTAGACAGGACACGTAATCCATCGCAGGTTAGCTCCCCGCTGATACTTATTTTACACACCTCAGATGGGTGGCCGGAAAGCTGAGTCAACCTTGATTGAAGAGAATGACATACAAACATTTAACTCTCAGCTGAGCCAGGATCAGGACATTGTGGCTATAAGGGTAAAGTATTGTTTAAGGACGCAACGCAGTGGTCTGGACGAGTTCAAAATCACAATACTTGGGTTACCTTGCAGTCAGTCATACGTTCACCGCTTGGTCAATACGCCCCCACTTCCTACAAGGTTAAACTAAGGCTCCGTCCACACGTATCCGGATATTTTCGAAAACAGAGATTTTTTTCTCCGTTTTAGCCTTCCGTCCACACGTATACGGCGTTTTCGATCACTGAAAACGGAGGTTTTCGAAAACGCTCTCCAGAGTGGAGATTTTTGAAAACGGAGATTTATCGTATTCGTGTGGACGGGCGAAACGGAGGTTTTCAAATACGATGAGGTCATATTTAAGATCCAGTCCTTCCCGCGCATGCTCTATTGGTTACAGCGCATGCTCTATAGAGACGGAGCTAGCGTATTTACGTGGCTTAAGCGTATTCGTGTGGACGGGCGAATACGATTTGAAAACGCTACGTGTGGACCCGTATTTTTTTGAAAACGGAGAAAAAAAATCTCCGCTAACTGGTAAATAAAATATCATGAATAATCATTATATAAATATAATATTTAAATATTTAAAAAAATATATAATAGAAAAGAGATACTATAAGTTAATTACACAACGTTTCGAGGACATCTCATTATCAAGAAAATTTTCCTTTCACTTGATAATGAGGACAAGATATCCTCGAAACGTCGTGTAATTAACTTAGTATCTCTTTCTGTTTGTCAAGTTCTTCATCTAAATCGTTATTAATCAAAAATTCAAAAATTATGAATAATTCAATAACATAAGAATTATCTTATTTAATTTGGAATATAACTGTAGCAGTAGATGACACGATATTTGAAGGAAGGTTATTTCACTCTCTGATAGTCCTAGGGAAATATGAAAATTTAAATACATCATTGTTTGTCTGTTCAATATAATGTTTAAAATTGTGAGATGTACGTGTACGGGTTTCTGTTGTTTCTGTTGTTATCAAGTGCCTTCTATAGGTTAGTCGTCTGCATTTTGAGCCCGCAAGCCTCTGTTTTAGAGTCTTTAATAACATGTCGTTAGAAACTGGTTTAGTATTAACATAGGTATAATTTAATTGTTATCACTACACAATATCAATCTATTTATTATACTTTTTAGGTATGTTGGCATAACTAAAGAAGACGCGTGTAATTTCACGTTGCCTTCATTTACCGAATTAATTGCCCAAAACATTCAGCAGTTCTCTGCGACTACAGCACCGCCGCAAGTACCTCAACGCGATTCTAGCTCAGCAGACGACACTTCTTATTCTGACTCTGGTAAAAAGAGACGCAGAAGATCCTCCAACGCAAAGAGCACTCAAAGGGCATGTGTTGGGAAATCAACATCAGTCAGTGGAAATTCAGATTATTACCACATGTGCGATCTGTGCTGGCAAACAACCACGTTGGACGACAGCAAGTTCCCCAAAGAAATAAACGAGGTAGTTTGTACTACAACAGGGGCAAGACACAGTCGCAATGGAAAGCCTGTCTGCTTAGGCGGTGAAGACGTGGGTGTGTGCGAGCAGAAAGTGATTAGACTGACGTTTTTGGAGTGGAAAGGATTCGAAGAAACAGCAGAGAGTACGTCCACAAAAGTAGTACTAAAACAGAAATGGGTAGAATATACTCAGGAAATTAGGTCGTGTTGTGAATGCGAGGGTGATAAAACGTTCTTTAGCTAAAACTTGACACTGGCATTACATGTCGACTTCTGATAACTCGAACCCTCGTTATTTCGAAGTTCGCGCTAACTGGAATCGAAATCGCTAGCCCCTGGACTTCCAACATACATTTACTATAATTTTAACTCGGTAATTCGAACCCTCGATAAATCGAATCTCCAGTTTTTCGAACCAATGTTTTCGCTTTTCTTTAAGCCGGTAATATTTAACGGTAGCGTGCTTGACGCAATGGTAAGATCTCTGCCTTCTAACCACAAGGTCCCGGGCTCAAAGCCCAGCTCAGACGAGTGTTGAACATTTGTGTGACCTTCTTTTCCGCCAAAGTTGACTCAGCTTTCCATCTTCCCGAGGTCGGTAAAATGAGTACCTGCTTCTGCTGGCGGCTAGCTGCGATGGACTAGTGTCCCGTCTAGGGGGAGTCAATGAATTTCATCCGCTTAACTCTACAGAAACCGGAGATACGCACTGGCTCCAATGGGCCACTTAGGCTCGTAAATGGATTTAGCTTAGCTTAGCTCAAGTCATTTTGAATATAATTTTATCTTCGATAACTCAAACCATTTCTTTCAAAATACGTGACTGTTCAAAACAAACCGTAGACTGTAGTCCAAAACAAAATTTATTTTGAAGCAGCTGTGTGAATTTTTTGTTCCTTTCTTTTACATTACACAAAACGTGTCGGTTCAATTCAATTTGCGCTGCACACTGCATAAATAGAAAAAACATTAAACACCGTTTATTTTATTTCTTGTCATTTGTTCTCAATTCCAGATAACTTGAGCTTCCTAAAATTGATACGTGAAAAGATATAAACTATATATACTACTGAAAATAAATAGCAAAACAGTTACTGTTCATCAGCAGGATACCTAAACTGTGTGCAATTCCACAATTTGTTTCGATTAAATCCTGAAAAATGACTTTTTGTGACCAGTTGTTAACAATAGTCCCATTCACGGTTGTAGTTGCATCATGTGTAATCAGGACATGGATTACAGAGAGTCGAGTCGCGAACTGAGGTTTATCAACGATTTCTCGCAAAATCATAAGTTTTAAACTCTCGGATTTTCAGACAGGTAAAAGGGTCTATTGATACACGTACATCATCTCGTTTACTCCAGCGTTTCGCATATTCGTCTACTGCCTTCAAGATTTTTTGGTAATTAAGATCCCTGACGATGGTATTTTGTTTTCTGTTTTTAGGATCTTTTAGCAGGTTTTATTTTAGGACCTTATTTTTCAATTTCCTTGACGGTTCAAGTTATCGGAAGTCGACGGTAAATATTATTTTACGAAGTTGATAGCAACACACTACACTAAAATTTAGCGCGAAAGCACCTAGTATTTTCACACTACCCTGGAAGAAATTTGCCATTTTATTAATAACCCAAAATATAAGAGCCTTTTAAACCAAGGAAATTTAAGTAGCGAGACTTCATTGCGAGGCAACAGATCATAAAGCCGTGCGTACGAGGCGGAAAAAATCTCGATTTGAAGTTAATTAGTACGCCCTTTTTTATATGAGCCAGTAAATTTTGCCGAAGCTCACTGTTCTTAATTGAACTCATCCCGTCTTCAAACCATGTAAACAGTAACAAGAAAATGACCAAAGACCGGGATAGTCTCATCCCGGGATGACTTTCATCCCGGGACGAAAAGTCTCATGTAAACAGGCCCTTAGGCTCCTTTAGGATTTACGGATTCATCAATATGGCTACAGTATATACATTTTTATTTCTTTTGTTCTTAGTTTTATTATAGTCATTGAATTGTAAAAATATATAATTCTCTGATTCAAATTCTTATTTTTATAAATGGCTATTGAGTTATAGTAAAAATAAATGAATTATCTGGGTCGTCATTTTATCACGGTGTTGAGAACTGGAGTGAATTCAACGTGGGTTTGATCCAACCTGTCTACAAATGATGTGAGCAGGAAGCAGAAAATGACAGGATACCGGGGTGGACTCATCCGGGATTTGCTTTATCCGGGTACAAACGGGTTCAATGAGGATGACTACATGAGACCTGGACGATCTCAGACGGGGACGAAGTCAGAACGTTACAGCGACATTACATGAGACCGGGAAGAAAGTCATAAGATAGGAATGAAATGCGTAGGAAGCTGAAAGTCAGTCATATATGTAGTACAGAAGCAATAACTCGGTGGTATGTGGGCACAAAAACTCAGACTTGTCTGCAAAAGTTTGCGATTACATGTCGTCCTGGTCCAATGTTTACCCGGTCTGAGAGTTTCGTTTCGATCTATCTACTGAAACGAGTTGTCCCGGTATGAGCTGAGTTTTTTTTTTTACTGATCTTATGTAATCAGATAAAAGGATTTGTACATGGGGACCGATCTGAACTCGTCCCGGTCTGAGTTCATCCCTGTCTCATGTAATCACCCTCTGGCAGAAAACACGCTACGAACAACTGGAACGATTTTGCTTTCTTCTTAAAATGCAGAATCGATCGATTAAACATCTATTTATTGTCATCAAAAGCCGAGGCTTAACTGAAGGCATACACGTGATGTTCTCTGAACTACATTTTGCATGCTGTCCATACAGGCAGAATGGCACCTTACCAACTAGGCCAACCAGACAGACTGGTACCTTACCAACTAGGCTAACCAGACAGGCTGGTACCTTCAGTGCCAACTAGGCTAACCAGACAGACTAGCACCTTACTGAATTAGACTAACCAGGCAGACTGGGTACCTTACCAATTAGACTAACCAGGCAGACTGGGCACCTTACCAATTAGGCTAACCAGGCAGACTGGGCACCTTACCAATTAGGCTAAACAAGCAGACTGGGCACCTTACCAATTAGACTAACCAGGTAGACTGGGCACCTTACCAATTAGACTAACCAGGTAGACTGGGCACCTTACCAATTAGGCTAACCAGGCAGACTGGGCACCTTACCAATTAGGCTAACCAGGCAGACTGGGCACCTTGCCAATTCGGCTAGCCAGGCAGACTTGGACATCTTACTAACTAAGCTAACCAGAAAGACTGACACCTTACTAACTAGGCTAACCAGACAGACTGGTGCCTTACCAATTAGGCTAACCAGGCAGACTGGGCACCTTACCAATCAGGCTATTCAGGCAGACTGGGCACCTTACTAACTGTAGGCTAACCAGGCAGACTAGCACCTTACCAATTAGACTAACCAGGCAGACTGGGTACCTCACCAATTAGACTAACCAGGCAGACTTGCATATTACCAACTAGGCTAACAAGACAGAATGACACCTTACCAACTAGGCTAACCAGGCAGACTAGGCACCTTACAAATTAGACTAACCAGGCAGACTATATAGGCACCTTACCAATTAGGCTAACCAGTCGGAAGTTAAGCTTGCCATCCTTCCCCCTCCCCACTCCCCCCAATCCAGATTTGTCCCGCGGTAACTGTAGCTGCGATTAAGCTTGCTTTCTTTTTCTAACAAATCTAACCAATTTTTGAAACCCTTAAGATGTTCATTTGTGAAACATCATTTTAGCTTTTATAATTTATACACATAGAAACTTATTTTAATGCCGACCATGTTTCGTGATAGATTATTATCGCGTTTCAAGTTTCTTATAGCTTTGCAACGTGGCTGTTTATCGATGCACAACGTTCCGATATCGACTGATGCTTCCAGACTCTTTCTTTGGAGACGAAAAACGTTTTCTTTGCAAAAAAAACAACAACAAGAGTTTCAACAATACAAGAACAAAATACTGGAACTAACACAATCCCACGTTTTTGGTAACAAAGGATATTTCTTTTAATTAATACTTGGCTTGTTTTCCGGAAATAATGCATGCAAGGCATTTAAGAATTGTAATAATTCAGATTAAGAATAAAACAATGTTAGTGATATTGATTGCATCTCAACTATATGAATGCTTCAGATGTGAAATAACAGAATCATTCAGCCGATGAAATAATGACACTAATTTATTTGAAAAAAAACTATAGTGTTTTGCTTGTGAGAGAATTTATCATCACTCTTGTTATAAAAGCAGCCACTGAAAACAATGTGAATTGATAGGCGTTAAAACATTGCAATCAAACAGTTGGCTTCTATTTAAGCTGGTCTTGGTGAAAAAAAAGGTTTTCACAAACCTTCATTAAGTGCCTATGGAAATTTAAAATCAAATTAGTTTAATGAAATGCGACCTTCCATTGTCACCAGCTGCCTTTAGATTCGACGTGTTTAAAAAACTTCCGCAGAATCAAATACAGCGGTGAAAACGGGTTCCCTACTGACTTTTATCATACCTCATCATAAAAGACTACCATATATTCACAACTGTGTTTCTATCCAAAAAGGTGAGTCCATTTTCCGTTTGATGGTCGGCTTATAGTAACTTTAAAAGCGTTCGTAATGCATTTACTAAATGTGATACGAGAGGTTTTGTTAACATGTTCTTTGTTATTTAGTCCAGATTAGATTTAAGAGACAAGCACACTAAATTGTTAGGGCAAATTAATTGGAGAAAAAAAAACTTACTCAAGCCAATCATTAATTGGATCATAAATTAGAATTCTCTGTTTTTTCCTGAAATCTATTTGAGAGTACACGCGACATGAAAATAAGATGTTCCGTGGAGTTCGCCGCAACAAAATGCATGGCTATTTAGTTAATACATTGAATATTTTAAATAAAAACACGGACAATTCCCGAGAAGAGATATTTAATGTCATAATTAGAAACTCTAATTTGTAATTGCTGGCCGGAGAAAACTATTTGCGCGTTCATACCACAACTAAATGTGAAAGGACGGAAGACTTGAATTCGAATTTTTGGGTTAGGATTCATCGCTCGGCCACGCTATTCCGTGTATAATTTTTTGTATAGAAAATTGGAAAATAACTTAACAACCATAACTCTAGCTTGTATCCTATACTGTTTATGCCGGCTCAAGCAATGTTTCAAAGGACATTATTAAGGGTGTGGTGAAAAGAATTGAAAAGGAATATTGGAAATGGTAATAAAAAGAATGAAAAGTACATCTTGAATATCGCATCGTACAACAAGCCACCAGGAAAACAACATCAAAGTTAATTATGCCGCGAGGTTTCTACGACGACACTTATTGTTATGGTAACAGAGGTGTGAGTCATACAAACTTAATGGACCATATCCAATCATATGCTCTTTTTCAGTCTTTATTAGCAAATGTTGTAATATCACAGAATTAGGGACCTTATGCAAAATGGGTGGAATTGCCAACAATGACTGCTCAAAAAATACATTCTTTGCTTTAGGTTATAATTATATCAATTGCGGCATCTTAGAACTAAATATATTTAAACGACATCAAAATTTATTTGTTCACACTTTCCGTTTTATTAAAAGAGCAGGAAAAGGCAACATGCATCGTGTATTTGTTTATATGAGCAAGAATGTTTTACATCGGATAGTTATTCATACATGTCGGTGTATATAGGAACAGTTTACAATGAGAAGAAAGGACCCGGGACGGTGAAATAACCCAGGGCGGGTTTTCCATTCAGACCTAAATAATAATTGGTTTATTACGCGTGTTTTGATTGGTCTAAGCTAAAAGGAAGCACTTAGGTTTGCTTCAAAACAACTCTGTTCAGCTAGTTATCGGTTATATTGATACTTTTTGTTATTTTTAATTTCTCCTTGTACGATCTGGAGAAAACACTCCGCCTCCATCCGTCAATCCATCCATCCGTCCGTCCATCCGTCCGTCCATTGTCCATTTTATATACACTATATGCTATGCAGTTGACTAATTATACTTGGTAAACCAGTTGTAGCTCTCGCTAAGTGCCGACGAGCACAAAACACAAGTTGCCTTGCGAACACTTTGTTAATGGAAAATGTTGCTCATGACAAAAAATGTAATACCAATTAAACAAGACGTTTTTGAAAAGTGTACAATGGCTTGCTATG
>JAOCPT020889769.1:0-15154 GCA_026546935.2 Palythoa grandiflora
CTCCGAAAATGACTGCTGACCACGCAGAGTTGCGGTCGCGCGAACTAATAACTAATATTACTTCCGGTACCGGTACACCGGGAGGGGGGAAGTGTCGCTGCGATCGCGACACTGCAAAGACTACATACTATAACATATCTAAGGTTAACACATGGAAAATGTCAACGTCTTTCTACTTAGTCACTATAAGTTTAAACAAGTTCTATTTCTTTCTTGAATTCTTCTTCTGCCTGCTCCGCATCATAGTCGACGGGTACCAACAACGCAAGACGATGCACACTCCTAGAGACAGTAATGTCTCTTGCACCACTGTATTCTCGCACATCCTCGCCAACCTTGTACGCCTTGTACCTCACTGCTACCTGTCGCACTTTACCATCACAGCCTGGAAACACTTCTTTCACTTCTGCGAGACGATATTCTCCACGCAGGGTATTCTTGTCAGCGACTATCACGATGTCTCCCGGCTTTAGGTTGCGGTAGGCGGTATGCCACTTACGATATACTACAAGTGTAGGGGCGTAGAGTTCCGTCCACTTCCTCCAGAACTCATCGGTTATCGCTTGCACAAGATGATAGCGTGTGGTGATACGTAATCCGTGTGGCTGCCATCCGAGAGGATTGACTGCAGTAGCACGACCTAACAGCAGACTGTTCGGCGTCAAAACATTCACTTCTGAATCAGTACTTGGAAGGTTACCAATAGGCCGTTCATTCAACAGATTGGACACTTCACTGCACAGCGTCTGAAACTCGGGAACTGATAATCGCTGGTCATGCACTGCAAAGTGGATAGCGCGCTTCGCACTCTTCACTAGGGCTTCTACTGCTCCTTGGTTCCATGGGCTGTCAGCTGGTCCAAACACCCAAGTTAAACCTTTATCTGTCGCTGCCCTTCGTAGTTCCTCTTGGTCTATTTTCTCCCAGTGCTTCTTCAGCTCACGTTCTGCTCCGATCAACTGCGAACCGGGGTCGCTGTAGATTGTCTCAGGCCAACCACGCACGCTTGCAAATCTGCTCAATGCCATGAGGAATGAGCTTGTGTCATATCCAAATACTGCTTCGATGTGGACTGCTCTCATGGTGAGGTCTGTAAAGATGACACCGTAAGCCTTTCCACTTGTACGCTTTTGCACTTCGCCTCGGACTGTGTAGGGCCCAAACAGGTCGAGCATCACACTGTTGAAAGCAGGAGCCGGTCGGAGCCGCGCGCCTGGAAGAGGACCCATCTCTTGCTCTAAAAGACTTGCCTCGCGCAACTTGCACAACTGACAATTTCTTCTGACTGACGTAGCTAACTTCCCTCCGTGTGGAGCCCAGTAGTACTGCCTAAACCTGGCAAGGGTGGCATCACGCCCTCGGTGACCGGCACGATGAGCACGCTCCATGAACAGGCGAGTTCCGCGATGGCTTGCTGGAAGCAACTTTTGTAATCTTGAATCTGGTGTCATGGCATTGAAATTCTTCAAGCGTTTCCCAATGACCCAGAAACCGTCTTTATCCAGGGAAGGATGCAGTCTCTTGTACCGTCCACCTTTTCCGCCCTTACGACTAGACTTCATCATCTCACTCTGTAATGACTTCTGGATATCCTTCACAACAAAATCTTCTGCCTCTTTCAGGTCTCGAGCACCGACAACTACAGTTCTTCCTCCTGAAAATGATTTCTTCTTTGCGATTCCTCGAAGTCTTGCAACAACCCATATAACACGGTTGATGTCACTGTAACGCTTGTAGTCGATCAGAGGGGTGTCTGCGTCGCTCATCTTCGTAACATTTGTGACACTGACCTTTTTCTCCCCGGGAAGCGGATCTTCATGCTGTAGACCAAATTTCAGCCCCCATTCCTCTATGGGTCTACTAAGAACCGGGGGACCTTTCCACCAGTGGGAGTCCTTGTGAAGATCATTAGGTGATCGACCACGCGTAAGCCAGTCTGCGGTGTTGTCCTTTCCTGACATCCACGCCCAGCATGACATGTCGCCTTCCGTGGCAGCTTGTATTTCTCCAACTCTGACTCCTTCATACACCTTGAAGCGAGTGCTTGTTTTGTTTATCATGTTAAGCACGGTCTCGGAGTCTACTACCTGCAGCGCTCTTCCGAAGTTGAGCCTCATCTCTTTCTCAATTACCTTGCGGCCTCGCTTGGAGAGAACTGCCGCATTAAGCTCCATCTGAGGGGTAGAGAGCTTGTTTACAGGGGCGATACGACACTTCGCCATGATAAGCTTGCAGGCATAACCGCCATGCTGTAGTTGCCATCTGACATAAGCTGCAAAGCCGTATGCGAGGTCACTTCCATCACTCAGGATGATTAGCCATGGCTTTCCTTCTGCATCAGGGGGTCGAATACATCGGTCAAGCTCCAACCTTTCAAGTTGAAACATGTTGCTGAAGAAGTCTGACCACTTACACCGTAGATCATCCGGGAGTTGATCATCCCATCCAATGTTTCGCATCCACGTCTCTCTCATCAGCACCTTTCCGATCAATGTGAAAGGGCAGACAAGCCCTAAAGGATCGTAAATCTTCATTACTTGCCCCAAGACCAATCTCTTCGTTAGAACTACTGGCAACGCTTTTGGTACTTCAGACTTGACCAAATCAGGTTGAGAATGTATTCCTTTTTTCTTCTTACTAAAGTTCAAACTGACCTGATAGACTAAGGTATCTTCGACTGGTTTCCATCCTACACCTAGAACACGTAGATTGTTCTCAGTTCCTTTCAGCATATCACGGGATTCTCTAGGCGACTCAGCTTCACATTTCAACTTTTGCTTTAAGTCTTCACCCTTTCGAGCAAATGGCTCCCCGCTGAACTGCCAACACTTGACTTTGAATCCGGCTTTAGCCAACATGGCCTCCGCTTCACTAGCAACTTTAACAGCATCTTCTTTGCTTGGGAACGAATCGATTAAATCGTCCACATAACTAGACTTCTTCAGGAGATCCGCAGCAGCTTGGCTGTCATCCTGGAAAAGATCCGCTGTTTTGTAGATAGCCTCTGTGCTGATGGCCGGCGCAGGTGAGTCACCCATGTTGACTCGTTCCATGACATACACATCTGGGACACTATCGGTCTTCAAGTCTCGCCACAAGAAGCGGTGACAATGTTGCTCTAATGGCTTCAGAAAAACTGAGTTGAACATCTTCTTGATATCCCCTACTAGTGCCACTTGTTCCTCCCTCCATCGTAACAATACTCCGAGTAAATTGTTCATATAACAATCGGGGCCTTTGGCTAAGTAAGAGTTCAAAGATACTCCATGACAAACTTGACTAGAATTAAAAACAATCCTCACGGGCGTAGACTGAGACCGCGGATTGCTGACTGCCAAATGACAGATATAGAACGTTGGCCCTGTCCAATCTTCCTTTTCTTTATCAGAGAGTTTTCGAGCAACTCCACGATCCACCATGTCCTCCATCTGTCTCTGGTATGTACTAGCCCACTGCTCGTCTTTGAGTAGGGTGCGTTCCGTCTTCTTAAGAGTCGCCAAAGCTATCTCATAATTATCAGGCAAAGTTGTTGGATCTGAGATCCAAGGGTAGCTTGTTATCCATTGCTGCTTGTCCTCGTCATACTCTAGATTCTCTTGTATCATTTTCAACTCCTGTTCTTCCCTGAAGGAGTACGTGTGTCCAACCGTTGGGCACTTGCCACAGCGACAGCCACCGCATCGAGGTGTGATTTCAGTACATAACTCCTCTCCTCGAATAAATGTGTTACTTAGATCTAATAGTTTCTTGTCCGTGCGAGTGACATTAGTTGATAAGGGTCCACTAGCTTCTTTCTCAGCATCAGTCTCCACTGTGCACGGATGCACACTTGGGTGAAACTCCTCGTGACTATCTAAGCGAACATGGTGAGACCCTGAGTTAATCCTATAGTCATGTATGGTCTTGACAAGATTCACATCATGTACTGTTTCCTCTCTTAACTTAGCATGAGTACCTTGAAGACAGATTCCAAAGCTGCCCGACATAACACTTAAATTATCTCCACTTCGTGCTTCTTCTTTCTTAGGGTGTAGTCCGAAGTAATCACACCCCAAAAGGATGTCAACGGTCGTGGACTTTCTCTGTAAAGATTCAGGGTCATACTCAGGAAACAATTCTGCAACAGTGCGCATGTCCAGTTGACTAACTGGACCTGTGATTCTGTCCATGCCATATGCAATGATCTCAACTTTCTTACCGGTAACAGTTTTTAGAGAAAACTGAAACTGTGCTGTGTTGTACGTCTTCTCCACATTACCCATAGTGGTCACATCAAGTGTGTAGTTCTTCAGCTTCTTAGCCTTAATCCTTTGTGCTGCTTGGTGAGTGATATAGGTGGTGTCTGAACCACTATCACAAAACACAGTTACTTTCTTATTAACTCCACATGCTTCGACTTGCTGAATAGGGTACAAAGCCAGAGTGTTCCTTTGTAAAACATGACTACCTCCTTCTACATGGGGTTTACTGTCAGACTCTTCAACTGATGTACATAGCAAAACATGATGCTTATCACTTCCACACTTATTACAGAGTTGCTTACTAGGGCACTTGCTTCTCAGATGATCTCCAAAGCATTTAAAGCATGCGCTTACCTGCTTTAAAAGTTCAAGCTTTCCTTCTTTGCCGTTTACCCCTAACTTTTGAAACTCCTTACACTCTTGTGTTGTGTGCTTAACAGTGTCTTTACGGTGGGCAGGGTACGCACATTGGAAATACTCTTTCTTAGACTTGGGGGTGACTGCACTTTCACCAAGGTGGGTTTGCCCCTTACCACGCCCTGCACCTTTTGCTGTTTCTGTACCAGATTTCGACTGCTGCTTCTCAGCCAAACGACTTACCGCCTCCCTCTCACTTTCTAGAAACTTCATAAAATGGGAGAAGGGGTGAACCTTGTCTTCTGTTGCCAAATCATGGTACTTCCTAATCCACTCTATCCTGGAATGTGCAGGTAGCAAATCACTTACAAAGTCCACATCTCTCATGGTCAGTGTGTCTACTCTCTTCATCTCCTCCAGTTGAGCATAAGCACATTCCACTTCATCTACCAGATGTACAAGTCCCTTGTAGTCTCCCTCCTTGACAGCAGTTAACTTAGAAAGGTCATCAAGTGCAGATTGAACACTGGCACTAGTATCATTATAATAAGTTTCAAGTTTTTTCCACATAATCTCATAAGCTTCAGGTTTTGTAACATATACTGACTTGATGCGTTCCTTAGCTTCCCCTCTAACTGATCTCTTCAGTTCACTTGCTAATGCAGCCTGATTAGTGTACGCGTTCTCAGCCAGTTGCTTCCATACAGTTTTAAACTCAGGCCAGTCTTTTCTTTGGCCAGAAAAAACAGGAAGTGAAATTTTTTTTAATCGTACATCAGAGTTCGAGGAAAATGCTACCCCCCCAGAAAAATTATTCCCCCGAGACCATGGTTGATAATTGACTTGCACAGGGGGACGACGTGGAGATTCATAAAAATTAGGACTGGTAAATGATGGGTAGCCTGTGTTCATGACATTTGACTGCAGAATTACTGGGTTCCCTGTGCTGGGCACACTAGGGTAGGAAACTGCTGTAGTTCCTGAGGTGTAAATAATAGGCTCTGAGACTGGGGTTCCTGTGGTGTACTGAGGATAAACTGTAGGGGTTACTGGGGTGGAAGCTTGGACACCTGACACAGAAAAATTATATCTCTGGGACCATGGTTGACAACTGACTTTTTCTGGGAGATGATGTGAAGTATTATAAAAACTAAGACTAGGTAATGTTGGGCTAGTAACTGGTGGATATCCTGTGTTGGTTACACCAGACTGCAAGACTACTTGGTTTTCTGTGCTTGGCACACTAGGGTGGGTAACTGCTGTAGTTTCTGTGGTGTAAATAATAGGCTGTGAGACTGGGGTTCCTGTGGTGGACTGAGGATAAACTGTAGGAGATTCTGGGGTGGGGGCCTGGACACCTGACACATGGACTCTATTATCAAGATGGTTACGCAAATATTTGTCTATATCTCTTTTCAAACTACAAACAAGTCTCTGTATTTCATGTACTTCCTCTTCTTCATGGGCATGTTTAATTCCCCCAACAAAACCCAGCTTAGACATGTTATCCCACATTTCATTAGAAAGCCTATCTAATTCACACTTATCTTCCTGTAAAAGATGCATGTCGAGGTGTTCCGATCCAATATTTTCTTTAATTCCATCAGCCAATTCTTTAATCTTGATAACAGATCTGGAGAGTGCAGCCTTGAGAGGAAAAATTTGAATCTCCGCTTGCTTCTGAACTCTAGTAGTTTTCTGCTCGGAAAACTCAACTTTTGCTTCCTCATACACTTGTTTCACGCGAGACTCATACTCTTTGAGGTCCTTGCCGTTGACGACTCGATGCTCTGCAAATTCCTCTGAGGAAACAAGCACTTCAAACTCCTCATTGATCTCACAAAAATTATCGTAAGCAAGTTCCAAATCAAGAAACAAATCATTCAAAGCCTCCAGGTCAACTTCACGATTCAACAAATTCTTGAGTCGTCTTGCAGTTGTAGTGACCTCTTGTTTAGCTCTGCTTCGTCGTTGCTTGACTTCTAAAATGTCCATAGTTCCGACTTGAAGTGTTTTACTGTAGTGGGTTGACCACCAAATTATAGACAAACTGAACTTTATTCAACTCGTTACGCTGGCTGGCATACGTACACGGTAAAACCTACAAAATTTACATTATCGGTAAGGTTATATAGCTAAATAGTCAATAAAGACAAAAACGAAACTCAAAATGCTTACACTTCAGTGCCTTCTTCAATCGTAAGACTCGTGTGCACTAAACAAAACAACCGACTATGGGCGCTGCCATATTGCCTTCTCTCCGAAAATGACTGCTGACCACGCAGAGTTGCGGTCGCGCGAACTAATAACTAATATTACTTCCGGTACCGGTACAGTTTGTAAGCTCTGGAGCATAATTCGGAAATTGGCTATCACACCAAGGTACCGCAGTGTTGGAAATCTTTAATTTTTAGAATATCCTTGCAAGCAAAAAGGTGGTTCTGGTATCCAACTACACCAAGGTATTATCATGTTACAAATTGTACATGTTATTTTATGATAACAGGAACAAGAAGAATTGCTTTGGTGCACCATGTCCATTAGACTCACCAACAAGTTATACCAGTATACATTGTTGCTTCGTTGTTCTCATATGTTTTTCCGTTCCTTTTTAGACACTTGATGTTCTCCAGAAAATGTGCGAGATGAAACAATATCATTTCCTCAGGCTGGACGGCTCAACACCAACGAACAAACGGCAGAGTCTTGTCGATAGATTTAACAGCAAAACTAGCCGAGATTGTATGTTACATTTAATACCTTTTTGAGTTATTATTCAGTTTAGTGATGATAGATTTTTTGAAAAACTATTTTTCTTTTCAGTTGTATTTCTGTTAAGTTCCAAAGCTGGAGGAGTCGGACTAAACCTCATCGGTGCTTCAAGATTAATACTCTTTGATATTGACTGGAATCCAGCTAATGACCTTCAGGTAATTTGAAGATAAATATAAATCTGAAGCTATAACACATTTACGTAAGTCCTATCTGGGTGTGGTATGTAAGTTTAATTTTTAGATTCCCAAGTTTCACCAGGATGTGGTTTTGTAAATAGTTACTTGAGTCCACCTTTTTGTTTGCTCACCTGAAGATCTCTTCCACCTTGCTTTACCTTGTTGTCGCGTTGCTTGCTGCTTCCCACACTTCTTTCCATGTTGTTCATACCTCACTGCCCTGTCTGTCTGTTTCTCTTTTCGTCTGTGTGTATATGGGTGCTGTCAGACTGGTTTTTTTTGGTCTGTTGTGTTTTCAGCGTCTTTCGGGTATCTATGTTAACGCCGTTGTGTAGTCATTATTAATATCAGGATCTCTGTTATACTTCCACCTTTACAGTTAAGGTGATGTCTATAGCTTATTGATATACAAACCTTTGCAGATTTTTATCAGCCTTTATTTGCAATGTTCTTCGAATTTCTTTGTAGCAGCACGTCATCACTGTCAGATTACATGTCAGTCGCTATACCCACTTAACTACAGGAACTCGTGTTGGGAACGGATCACTTAAATTAGTTGTTATAGATGGAACACTGGATCTATGTCCTGCTTAGTGTTAGGCTTAATATATCCATACATTGATAAGTTAATAAGTGTTAAGTTGCAGCTTGGAAATTCTTATAAAAACGTTGCATTCTCATAAGAAAAACTTCTGAGTTTCTAATGGGAATTATACCCATGATCCTCTAATTACCGTTCAGATGCTCTGCAGGGGATTCAATAACCTTTGAAATAGAAGGGTATATAACGTACGCGGGTACCATGTTAGGCGGTGATAAAGCAAGTGCCGAAGGCGTGAGTTTTCTAGGGGGCTCCGGGGGCATGCTCCCCTGGGAAATTTTGAAAATCACTTTTCCAAAAGGCATATTTCCTGCAATCTGAACAAGCAATAAAAACAGGATTTTTTGGACTAAAATTATTCGTTTTTTTGTCAATTGTTTAACAACCATTTTACAAAATAAAATGAATGATTTCCACACCGCTTAAACATGATAGGTTACTTACAATGCAGAAACTTACAATAAAAAACATCAAATATAGTATATATTTTTGGACTCCCTTTTTATTTATGAACTCATTTTAGCATCTGAGTTATGTAGTTATGTCTTTAATGTTTTTCAACAGTGCACATATTTTACAGTACTATTTATTTTAAATATTCAACTTTTGTCTCATTACTTATTACTAGTTTCTGTCTCACAATACTTAACAATCTTGAGTTCTAGAATTTAATCGAAAAAAAAATTCTTCCAAAGACCCTTGTCTCCTCATAACGCGTGATTCCGTTCCGTAGTTGAAGCCAAGTACAACTACGTGACAGTTTTCCTTTTTAAGGTTACTAAACACCTTGGGCGGTGTTTTTAGTTTTCATACGATATCTTGCTTGATATCACAGACCTATAAACCAATATATCACTGGAAAGATTATGAAATTCTCTGAACGAATATGAAAATTATATAATATGTTCGTTATCGTAAGGACGAACTGAAGCTCTTCTTTTTGTCCAATTTTTGGCTTTAAAAAAGTTAATGCGAACTCAATTCTTAACTTCTGCTATAATGTTAGTCACCTTTTTAACATATTCAAAGTCTGACGATCAAAACCGTGTCGGCGATTTTTGATTGTTGAAGCCAATCATTTTCTATATTAATTTATAGAAAATTGCAATCATTTTTAACCAAGAGACGCACAAATCAATTAATAAAGAATCAACCAGGTCTTCTTTTTAAATTCGCCGACACGGGTTTGTTCTTTAAGTATATCACTACAATTGTGCCAAATTTCGCCGCAAAATACCAAAAATTCAGCGAGCATTAACTTTTTTTACAACCCTCATTTGTGCGAAAACTGGAACCAAGAAAACAGCGTTTGAAAAATGAATTGTGTAGCTTCCCGACTTCCACTAAAAAAAATTCATTGTGCAATAACTCACGAACGAAATTAGCTATTAAAAAAATTTATCTAAAAGATCATTTTCAATAAAACAATATAATTTCCTTTTTCAATTTTCAGGTATTTTTTCACGTTTCAACCTGTTCAGTAACCTTAAAGAGGTCTGGGGACTGCCGTGCCTCCGATGCCGGAATATCACGTGTTCTTTGAATTCGAAAAAAAAACAACTCTGAAAATCAGCGAAAACTGTTGCTTTATTCATCTCCAGTTAATGCGACTGGCTGCGAAAACTGCACAAGTGGAAACGAAATGCATCTCTCAATTTTTAAAAAACAAACGTAATCTAAGTGTGACCGAAGTACCTGGTACCTGTAGTCAGAGTAGACGGGTACTGCTACCCGGGTACCGGCTTCTAATAAAGCCCCTGCTCTACCCACTGAGCTATTAGAGGCGCATAGGTTTGATTCTCGTTTGGTTTCTGTTGTGAAAAAGAAAGCATAAGACATCAAATATATCTTTTATAGGATTTCCAAGCTGAAAAATTATACATCATTTATGAAGATAACTAAGTTCACAGTTGATCCCCATTTGACGGATAACTTATGTTTCTCACCGCAGATATAAAAATCTGCTCAGTAGTTACCTTACTTTGTTTAAAACCAGACCTTGAAATGCACTTGCTATCGTCTGCGATAACTTTCTCTATCCTTGTCTGTGGTCGGACTATTAAACAGAGTTTTCAGGTGCTGAAGTCTGAAAGATTCTTCAACCTGTTCCTCTCAGTACATTTTAAGCCATGTTTTGACTTTTATACCTGGGAATTTAATCTAATCTTTAAGTAAGACGCTATTATTGTGACTGCAGGCCATGGCTCGCATATGGAGAGATGGTCAGAAGAGGAAAGTATTTATCTATCGATTGCTCACAACTGTAAGTTTATTGTGTTTACTTAAAGCTAATTTTTTCACTTTCGGCATTTTTTTCTTTAGCAAACTGAGCGAGCTCAATTTCATTGTTGTGTGTTACACAGCCACTATTGCGATTTCCTTTATGGCAATAAGTGTTTGTCTGATAATCAATTTCTCGTAATAATATCATTTGGAATCATTTTGCTAGTGTTGGAACTGGGGGAGAGTTCCAGGAAACAGAACCCGCGCTTCCACCACCTTTTTAAACTTTTAGATCCCCCGTGGTATGCCTATTATATCCAACGCTTTGAAACTGTTGCAATAAATATGATTGTAACATTGTAATGTTCTGCAAATGATTTTCAGAGTTTTTGAACTTGTTGGCTTTCATGAATAATGTTCCAACACTAAGATATGAGAGAAGTGTTGTAATTAAGATTACGTTTTTTCTCAGTTAATCTAGACTATATGGTTACAACATATAAAATAAACAAATTCTTTTAATAAAAAAATGTATATTCTAATTTTTGTTTCGATAATTTTTTTGCCTGGGACATCAACGTGGCCGGCTGAGCCTTATCTTAGGGTGTGTTTACATGATACCATATCGAGTTTCAATCCAGAATGAACTCACTCTGATTTCTTCATTCCCCCTTTTGTAGCTCTGCATTTGAGTGCACAGTGTTTACATGACTCCGGAACGAAAGCGAAGTCATTTCAGATCGAGTTCGCACAGGGTTCTCGTTCCGGATCAAAACTTTCATTCCAGTGCGAGATTCTATTCCGGAATCATGTAAATGGAGATCGAAGTTCATTCCGGAACAAGACCAGTCTCATCCGCGGAACCTTCAATTGTTTAGTCAACGTGGCGTTGCCTAGCGCATGCACACCTTGAGGTACAAATCCAAGACGGCAACAATGGCGACCAGAAATGTGTGTGCTGACCTGAAACAATGCAGGTTTGCCATGTAAACGTAGAATGAAATCCAATTCGATCCGGAACGAAACTCGATCCGGTGTAAACACAGCCTTAGCTCTTGGAATTCCCAAAACAAGCATCCTAACAAGCTCATCGTTTCAATCGATAAATTAGCTCATAGCGATTTCTTTGTGGAGGTATCTTCATGAGTTTCTTCTGTTGTATGCGGATTGTCTTATGGACGTCTGCACAATAGATAGCTTGGTATTGCTTTCGTTTCAACAGGGGACAATAGAAGAGAAGATATATCAGCGCCAGGTTGCAAAACAGGGACTGAGCGGGGCTGTAGCAGATGCTAAAGAACCAAACAAAGTCAAATTTTCCTTGGCCGATTTAAAGGTTAGTTAACTGGCCTTAAATTTAGAAGAACCAGAGTTTGAAGAACTATTATTTCCCTTTTAACACGATGTGTAAAGGTTAGAATAATGCAGTTTTCGGTTTGACCAAAGTTTACATTTATACTTTACATATATTTTTGTTTGATACATATAGTGAAGCGAGAAAAAAAAGAATGTACAATAAATGTATTCAATTATAATAATTACAGCGGGGTAAGGTAGGTCAGTGAAGTAAAAAAATAAATGAAATCGCAATAAATAAGTTGCGTTCATGTAAAAGAAATAGCAGGAGTGTTTGTTTGTTCGAGGCAGTTAATTGTTTTTAGTTTATTAAGAGAATGCATCACATTTTTTGTTGTGGTATTCAAGGTTATTCTTTTCTTTTGCAATCATATAGTTTGTGTGATGAGACAATTTTATTCGTTTTATAAAAGTGGTTGCGATAATAGAGTTATGCTAATTTTACAGTAATGAATAAAACATTTTCCTAATAAAATGAAATGGTTTATTAAGAGGGTATGTTCCCTGTTTTCATAAATTCCAAAGAAAACATCTTTTATATCCCGAGGGTTTTTAAGTTATTTTGAGATTCTTCAAAGTTAAATAAACTTATAAAATGAAAAGTAATCCGATGAAGGGCATCTCAACTTAATATTTAAGTTAGAAGATGTGGAGATGGTCGATGTTTATATTTCGGTTTATTGTTAAACCATTCTCAAAACGAAATAAATTAACAAACATGTTGACGTCAGCAGGTCATGGATTAAATAAACTTCATTCCAGAATTCGCGAACAATTAGACAGGAGAAAAATAAGTGTGAGATTCTTGAACTCAAATTCTCGTAGTTTAGTGTGTAAAGTTGTTTTTAAAGGTAATGCACAATTTTTTTTCCATTCTAAATGAAAAGCTTCATTGTTGTAAATACTTGAGTTTTTGACAAAGTAAATCTGGGCTCAAAAAAGGCCTCGGAAAATTCAAAGCTTTCTCATTCCTAAGAAATTCATCATTAATTTGTCAGGGGTTGTTGTTGATGTGCCATGTTTTACCAGACCAGCATGCAGGAGTGAGCACTCACGGAAATGTGCATATACCTAAAACAGCTCTAACCCTACCAACTAATCGAATTATAAGGTCTAACTTACTTTGTATGTTGACAGGATTTGTTCACGATGCATGAAACCACCTGTTTGACCCATGACCTACTGCTTTGTGACTGTAGCTCATCACAGGTATGCTGTGGCTCTTGGCACTAGAGTCCTTTAGTAAGCATAGCCAAATACTCTGCCGTCCTGCATGTGACTGCAGCTTATCACAGAATGTCGGACTGCCCAGCTACTAGGAATTATAATGTAAATAAGACTTGTGGCTTAACGGCAGTGCAGAGGCCAACTGGTAAGCTTGTGTGACTCATAACTTGTGGGTTCATGAGTTTGAACTCATGCTTGACCCCTGTGACGTGTTGTGAGTTAGTTAGCCATTCTTAGGGAGTGAAATACTCTCATCTGCTTAGCTCTACAAAAACTGGAGATAAGTTCTGGTTCTAGTGAGCCATTTGTTTCATTACTCACTCGTTCAAACTCTTCGTCTCTTGTGGGAAATAAGGCTGCAACTTTACTTTTCCATTTCGTGCGATCTTTAGGAGCTTGTTGTGCCTCTCTCCAGGATAATCCCATCTATTTCAGCTCCTCGATTAATCTTCAGGTGTTTTTCAGTCTACCTCTCCTTTGGCCTACTGGTGTCCATCTTGGTGATTTTCAGGGAGCACCACTCTAATACCTGTCCAAGTCAACGTAGATGGCGTTTCTTGATTTCCATGACAATGCCTCAGCACCCCGTATTGGTATTGGTCTTTATTTGAAATCAGTTATTGGCCTTAACATCTATTAAGGAAGGTTTCCATTTTTAACGTTTCCTTAACCACTCAGTCTCTCCAGCATTCAGACCTGTAAGCCAACACAGACTTCACATGAATATTATACCATTCGACTTTAGTCTTTAGACTGTAAACCTTTGGTTTCCAGACAAATAAGCTTACTGAATGCACCACTTGCATTATCAAGCCAGGTCTGGATGTTCTTCTGGGAACAGGCGTCTTTACTAATGTTGCTACCCAAGTAGTTGGTGAAACCTTCTGGGTCTGTTTGTAAATACACTGTATACGTCTTGGTTTTTTAGAGCTCACATTTCTCATGATCTTTGTCAATAATTATTAGAAACGAGATTGGGGCTAGAATGCAACCTTGTCCAACCAGTCCAGAGGGCAATGTGTCGGTTAGTGAATTATTGAGAATCACAATGCACTAAAAGTGCTATAAAGACTTGCCAAGACCTGAGATGGGGTTAGATGAAAGTCTATTGTGCTGCAGTTTCCATAGCATGTCTTTGTGAACACTGTCAAAGGCTTTCTTGAAGTCGATGAAATTGATATGGTGTGCGATGTTCCACTTAACTCTGCTCGATGATGTTACAGAAGGTAAATATCTGATAAAATGCAGCCTCTTCCCCTTTTGGGAAACTGGCTTGCTCTCCCCTTAGCCTTGCGTCATTGCACCTTTACACACGGCCTAGCAGCATTTTGCAAAATACTTCACTTGGAATGGATGATAAAGCCATGACTCTCCAGTTATCGCACTCTTGTCGTGGTCCCTTGCACTAAGTTCGCTTGCTACTGAGGCTTCCTTGAGCTTAACTTTTAAGCATTTTACTCGTGAGCTTTCAAAAAGTAACAGTAAAAAATTTATATTATTACTATTAAGAACTGCAAAATTGAACCTAATTTCTTTCTTTAACAGGGTGGAGACAGTGTAAGACCCAACGTAAGCAGCATCGATTGTACAACAAGTAGTTTGAACAGATCTTGTCAGCTGGGAGTTTCTAAATCTTGTGAAAGTTATTGCAAGGTTCGTTTTCATAATAAACCCACAAAATGAAGCCTTATCATTCTCGCTTGAACAATAAACTTTTACAGTTGTTTAACGTTGAAGTTAGCTTATTGTAAATTTGGCATATTTCAACATTAAGTTAATGACAAACAACCGTTCATTGAATGCTGGTGAAGCTCTGCTAACCCAAGACATTTCTGTAAGTGAATGATACAATCAATTCAGCTCATCGCTTGCTAGTAAGGTTTCTCAATGCAAGACATTTCAGTTAGCTCATCACGTGTGAATAATGGTCCACCTATCCAAGATATTTTTTAAGTGAATGATATAGGCGAGTTTGTGCTGACGTCATTGTTCGCATTCTGCTTCGTTAGCATACAACTTAAAGTGCCTATATCACCAAAATGGGTTTTTACTGATTGGGATAGAGCAAAAAAAGTTATTTAACAAGTTCTTTTACAGATTTTGCCTTAAACTTTTAGTTCTGGAGTTATAACGGCTCAAAGTGACTGTTTTCGAAAAAAAGCCGAGCCAGTGGGGGAATGGGAACTAGGAACATATTT
>JAOCPT020890443.1:0-15151 GCA_026546935.2 Palythoa grandiflora
GGATGTCAGATTTGAATTGTCTATTTTTTTCATTAGTCTGCCAGAATATGCATCCCAGTTCCGCTGTATCACTGTTTCGGCATGGTTTTAGGCAGGTGTGTATGAGTGTATTCTTTGGATATTACTTCTATCACACATCAGAAAATAGTTATTAGATATCGCCCGCTCTGATTGGCTTAGTACTGTTTCCTAAATCTTAATAGAAATCATGAAATGACGTCACTGCAGCTTTTGAACTCGGCCTGATCTTGAGGCAAAGTTAAAACTGTTTTGAAATTAGTCAAATGAATAAATGTTCTTGCAAACTATGTCTTAAAGCAATAAAACAGCGTCGCTTGAGAGAAAACTCGTCCTTGCCTCATTTTCTCTCGACACTTCCTTCGTGTTCTCTACGTCATAGCATTTTCTCAAACGAAACACGTGCGACGCTGTTTTATTGCCTTAGTAAACAGTGGTTATCACTGTGGTCACAACCAGGTAACCAGTAAGTGTTGAACACCGTCAGGGCCTTAGTAAACAGTGGTTATCACTGTGGTCACAACCAGGTAACCAGTAAGTGTTGAACACCATCAGGGCCTTAGTAAACAGCGGTTATCACTATGGTCACAACCAGGTAACCAGTAAGTGTTGAACACCGTCAGGGCCTTAGTAAACAATGGTTATCACTATGGTCACAACCAGGTAACCAGTAAGTGTTGAACACCATCAGGGCCTTAGTAAACAGTGGTTATCACTACGGTCACAACCAGGTAACCAATAAGTGTTGAACACCATCAGGGACTTGGTAAACAGTGGTTATCACCATGGCCACAACCAGGTAATCAGTAAGTGTTGAACACCATCAGGGACTTGGTAAACAGTGGTTATCACCATGGCCACAACCAGGTTACCAGTAAGTGTTGAACACCATCAGGGGTCGAAATAAAAAATTTGGGAGCTTGACAAATTCCAGATATGTTTTTAGGAACCAATTCAAAGTTTTAGTAGCCTAAAATCAACAGTGCCAGCGCTCCGAGCAAAGTTCTTGAGGGAGATGACGTAATGACACGGCATTAACGGCACGTCATATTACACAGTACAAAATGACCTATTTACAACTTTTAGAATAGTTTCCATTAATATAAAACACTGCACTACGTATAGAAAACTCATTTTAAACACTGCTGTGGATTCCTGAATTAGTTTCTTTAAACACAAAAACATACAGGAGCCTCGTGGGTTCCACGATGACTCAACTTGGTAGCTTGGGGAGAAATCTGGTGGCTTCTTGTTACAAGACTACCACTGTTTATGATTCAACTTGGTAGTCTGGTGAGAAATCTGGTAGCTTCTTGTTACAAGACTACCACTGTTTATGATTCAAACTGGTAGCCTGGGGAGAAATCTGGTAGCTTCTTGTTACAAGACTACCACTGTTTATGATTCAAACTGGTAGCCTGGTGAGAAATCTGGTAGCTTCTTGTTACAAGACTACCACTATTTACGATTCAAACTGGTAGCCTGGGGAGAAATCTGGTAGCTTCTTGTTACAAGACTACCACTGTTTATGATTCAACCTGGTAGAGTGGATAAAAATATAGCCTCTGGCTCCCGGGCTACCACTGTTTATGACTCACCCTGGTAGCCTGCTGAGAAATCTGGTACCTTCTTGTTCCAAGGCTATCACTGTTTATGATACAACCAGGTAGCCTGGTTAGAAATCTGGTACCTTCTTGTTACAAGGCTACCACTGTTTATGACTCAACCTGATAGCCTGGTGAGAAATCTGGTAGCTTTTGGTACCCAGGCCACCTAAACATACGAACTACAAGTATTTTTTAGGAGTGTTGAGAGAAGAGAAATGATCAGAAAAAAATTATTGTTTGTATATCCATCTTAGATAAAAGGGGTCATCGTGCATCTGCCTTCCAACCACAAGGTCACTACAGAAACCGGAGATACGCACCGGCTCCAATGGGCCACTTAGGCTCGTAAATCGATTTAGCTTAGCTTAGCATCTTAGGTTAAAATATACAATCGATTTAAATCAGGATGATAAGAAAAATTTGAGTATTAAAACTTACAACTTTTTTCTGTTTTTCTGCACTGATTTTTAGCTTGTGTACAATTACTCATGGCGCAACTGCAGTCTACCCTAGCAGAGGCTTTGACCCTAGTGCAGTTTTGGCTTCTTTGCAAGAAGAAAGGTGAGTTATAGATACAGTCGAACTACTCGCCTTACAAAGTTGCAAGGAACATGTATTTCACTTAGGTCAGGGCATGGGATGTAAGACATCCTCAGTCTCAAATACAACATAAACCGTGCTAACAATATCTTCGCATCCCTTCACTTTTGTGACGAGAAGTCCTTGTCGTGAATTTTTTTCATTCTTGTCTTATTAGAACGTCATTTCTTATAACCACAGTACAAAATCCGTCACAATAATTGCTGTTTAACTCTAAGTGGCATAGATGGACCCACCAGAATTGACCTGCTCCCAACAGACGTGGCGTCAGGGCTAAATATCACAGAGGTCACGGGATCGAATCGCGTTGACTGATTTTTTTTGGTTCTTTTTCGCCAAAGACCTTTTCACAGTTCCTGACAAGTAACCAAGTTTCTACATAAAGCCGAGGCTAAAGTTGAGCTCGCACAATTAGAGAAGTGGAAATATTTCTCATTAGAACGGAGATTATTAGCTTTTATTTTTTTTCTTATTCTCTAACTGTGCCAGCTCACCCATAGCCTCGGTTTCATGTTTCAAGCTAGGTTACCTTTTGGGAACTGTGAAATTGTCTATTACCAAGTAAAACAAGGTAAAAAAATTACTTAAATTAACCGCAAAGTTCGTATCCAGTTGTAGGGTTTCTTTCCTTGTATGAAGTATTAGACAAGGCGATATCTATTCTTTAATCCCTGTTGTAAAGTACATAGAGACTATTACATAGGCGTGTGAAGAGAAAACCTCCAATGAACAGATGAAATTCGTTTTACCTTGTACCCATGTACAGACAACTAGCAACAAAAAACTCATTTGCTTTAAATAGAAACTCAAATAAATCTTCAAACTTTTTCACAAGTTAAAAAAGATACCGTTTTTTAAAATGAAAAATATACATTTAAGTTGTTTTCTTTTGCACTCTGTACTTAGAAACAATTACTGCATTGCTTGTTTGTTCATTCACCATTATTTGTTTTGCGACAGGTGTACATCGCTCTACGGCACACCTACCATGTTTATTGACATACTCAATCATCCAGCTGTTGACAAGTTTGATTTCTTATCTTTGCGCACAGGTAGTTAAGGTTACCATATACCTTCAGGGTTTTTTTCGTCAAAACGGTACAGTGCGCTTGTTTTAAACTGTAGATACCTAAACCCATATATCAAATTAAAGCTTATAGAACTGGCTTTTAGATTTTTTACGTTTTCTAAAAACGAGCGACAAAATCGCCTTCCGAAAGTTACAAGTCCAAGCGATTATTAATATTTCATGATTTGATTAATCCGCCAGTTACCTTACCAAAAGTGCTAAAAAAACGTGTCTGCGTTTTTTTCATGTTGAATTGCAGAGAAAAGGTACGGTGCTTTTTCGAACTAGGGTTTAAAAAAAGTCGAGAGACCGCAGAAAAAATTGCTGTAAAACAAAAAGTTTTTGGAAAAACAAAAAACGCAGACATGTTTTTGTTCTTCATATATTGAAGAAGTTGCTGTGCAAATTTTAGGAGAAACGAACAAACTCCCTTTGAGTTGGAACTCTTGAAAGGCGATTTTGTCGCTCGTTTTTAGAGAACACAAAAAAAATCTAAAAATTTATTTTATTTCGAAATTTTTAATATGGTTCGAAAGCCAACTCTGTAAGCTTTAATTTGATATATGGGTTTAGGTATCTACGATTTATGACAGATGCGCTGTATCATTTTGACGCAAAACACCCCTAGGTATAGGGTCACCTTAAGTGTTTCACCTTTTATTAGCCTTTTATTATATTATAAGTAATGAAGTTGTAAGAGAAGTATGAAATAATATATATATCTTCCAAAAATCGAATAAGCCAGGTTTGTAGCCATGTTTCATAGTTTGAAAAAGGCGGGAAACATGCATCGCAAAAGTAGCGACACAGTAATACAAGCTATATATGATTGGATGAAAGTAGTTATATCGTGCTTTTTCACTGAATTGTTTTGTCATGACGTCATACTAGTTCATTGTTATCGCTGTTTCACTGATAAGGTTTTTCTTTACCGCTTTATTACATGGATATCTACCCTAAATGTGTAATACAATTTATTACAAAGAGCTGGGATTAGGAAGAGGCCGCGCCATGCGCCATAGTCGCATTCTAACTAAAAATGGCGCATTAAACACGCACTTTTTTGCGCCACATGTTCCATTATCTTTTTCACTGTTTTTTGAAAAATACTTTTTCCAAATTGAATTTTGCTATTTTTTGCCACGTATAGTTTTATATTCCTTATTTTCGAGCGGCAACGACAACACCCATCAAGCACGCCATTTTGTTAAGTTGTGATGAATAGACGAGAGAGACTAGAACTAACTGACAAAAATAATGTCTCTTATTCGTTGCGGTCTCTCACCAATCACAAGCGCCCTACTTGTGTGCAAATAAACAGTACTCAGTTGCTGCATGTTCTTGTGAGCCTTCTGCGAGGCGAGTTTTTGGTATATTTTTTTTAAAAATGCCTCCTAAGAAAAAGATAAAGCCTGACAAGGCTCAGCGATCAATAGAAGCATTATTTCGAGAAAATGTGAATTCGAATACAAAGGCTAATAATGGAGTAACGAGGGAAGAATGTGGAGCTGGAGGATCGGCGGAAATTACACGTGATTCGAGGTCAAGCGGAAAACCGGCCGAACAAGAGCAACAAGTGAAGAAAGATCAGAGGAAATTCCATGACAATTGGTCCAAGATCTGGCCTTGGTTAAGTTACGAAGGAGGAAAAATGTTTTGTTTGGAATATAAGAAAGTCAGGAAAACTATCTCTTCTACAGTTGGTTATCCAACTTTCAAAACGTTTTCCATGGTGCTCCATGAGGCAACAACAGACCATCAAAGTGCTATTCAGTCCTTTCAATTCTTTCTATTTCAATTCTTTCTATTTCAATTCTTTTAATCCAATCAAAGCTTTTCTCCATGTTTATTTTTGCAAATTGTACTTTATTATCATATATTAAAAATTGATATCAAAAGCCATTTTTCAAATTAAACATTTTTGGTTTTTTTTGAAAATTGTAATGATTATGATTATGATTAATTGGTAACAGGACTCTGTGTTGTCCAATTCTGTCTGTATTCGGTCGTCCAGTTTTGTTAATCACTCACTTGATTACAGGCTGAATTGGACTCCACTCAGTCCTATTATCGTTATTAACAACCAGTTTTGATGATTCCCAGTTTCCTCTTTACTTGATAATGGTGCTATTTTTTGGGTGGCAAACAGAACTGTATAAGTAGTCCTTTGAAGTGCAAATAGAAGAAAAAACTGTTGAAAAAAATGTTGAGTTCAGCCGTTGTCAGTTGATGAATATATGTGGGAGTACATGGCATAATAAGTACATGTATACTGTAGCTGCACAACTGTGTGCTGCATGTGCTGCAGATGAAAGAATAAATGCAGTCGAGTTTCTTCATGCGAATGCTGTGTATATAATTATTTATCCCCATGTATTGCGTTTATGGCCATGTTTATTTAAAAATGGCCCATTGCATCACAAAATGGCACTTCACTGAGGGAAAGCATGGGGCCATTGTCCCATTTTACAAATCTTCTTCCTAATCCCTGCAAAGAGTCTTAGCTAGTAAAGTGATATCATATCACCGATATGGTTTTACTTCACGGCTTTATCACATGGATATCTACCCTAAATGTGTTGTACAATTTATTACAAAGAGTCTTAGCTAGTAAAGTGATATGATATCACTGATATGGCTTTCCTTCACGACTTTATCACATGGATATCTACCCTAGATGTGTAATACAATTTATTACAAAGAGCCTTAGCTAGTAAAGTGATATCATATCACTGATATGGTTTTTCTCACGGCTTTATCACATGGATATCTACCCTAAATGTGTAATACAATTTATTACAAAGAGCCTTAGCTAGTAAAGTGATATCATATCACTGATGTGGTTTTTCTTCACAACTTTATCACATGGATATCCTCCCTAAATGTGTAATACAATTTATTACAAAGAGTCTTAGCTAGTAAAGTGATATCATATCACTGATATGGTTTTTCTTCACGGCTTTATCACATGGATATCTACCCTAAATGGTAATGAAATTTATTACAGCCTTAGCTAGTAAAATTATATCATATCACTGATACGATTTTCCTTCACGGCTTTATCACATGGATATCTACCCTAAGTGTGTAATAATTCAGAGTCTAGTAGTTTGTTGTTCCTTTTCGGAAAGAGTTAAAAGTTGGATCCTAATGAACAAATTTTCAAGTTAAGGTAGTTACATCACAAGAAAGGGTGCAAGTATTATCAGCTTTTGAATTTACCGTTATCTGTACTCGGTTTTCCTGTGGAATGGCTAAGGAGTACAGCCATATTATGGCCACCAACTGAATTAAGAACCATCAACCTGATATAATGTATTTTACCATTGATTTCAGACTATCACAGGCCAGATCACTGTCCTAATTTTTCACGAAATTGCGACAGTGTCATGATTTCAGATGATTTTGCAGACAGTTTTATTTCTTTGTTGACAGTCTGGACAACTGTAAATCTAAAATTCCCCTTGATCATCGTACGATTGTCGAAAAAAGTCTAAAACAAAGGTGGTATTTAATTGGTCTCGCAATGGTATTACAAAAATGGCTAGACCGAACTCACTCTGATATTTTTTCAATTCCAGCGAAATTTTGCACGATTGCTCATAATTTTTATACATACTTAGGGTAAATATACATGAGGTAAGGCCGTAAAAAACATATCAGTGGAAAAAAGCCATATTAGTGAAGTGATATAATATGATATTACTTCAGTGAAGTGATATGATATTGCGATAAAACAGTCAACTTGAAAAGCCCGGTTCAAATACTCTCAGCCAATCACATTGCTTGTATTATTGTGCCACTAGTTACGCTTATACTTTACTTTATATTTTTCGTGGGAAATTGAGCCCGTTTGTTAGCTATACCGTGTTAACGAGGCCTAGTAAGGTCCAAACAGCTATCCACGGAAGCTACCACTCAGGCTCACTTTATTTAAGGCTAGATATAAGGGGTAATGTCCATGTGGTCACTCATGTGGTCATAGTGCCCAATATAGCGGCTACAAGTTACCATTGGCACGCATGTGCTAAACTTGTGATTTCATCTTTTTAAAGCATAACGCTTGTTATGCTTTCACGTTACTGTATATTCTCCTTGGGAAACTGACAGAACCTGTTTGCTAGCTGTGTCGTACTGCGAGGCCTAAGAAGCCCGAAACCGCTGTCCACGGCTGCTAACACTCAGGCTCGCTTTATTTTAGGGTAGGTATAAGGGGTAATGCGCGCTACCCATGTGGCCATAGTACCCAATATATATTGGATGCACGTTACCACTGGCACACATGTGCTGAACTTGTGAGCTTATAAAATACAGTAAAAGCCACATCCCACAAGCGTTATGCTTTCACTTTACTGTGTGTTCTCCTTGGGAAGATGAGCCTGTTTGTTAGCAGTGCCGTGCTGAAGTAGCCTTATATTGCTAAATGGCTGTTCACAACTGCTAACACTCAGGCTCATCTTATTTAAGGGTCGATGCAATGGGGAATGCCCACAATGGTATGTGTGCGCATGAACTTGTGACTTTCAATTTGTAGTTATTTTGATTTACTTGTTGACACATTTAAAGGTCTTTAAAATTAGTCACCAAAAATTTAATGATACGAAACTACAATATCAAGACTAATAGAACTTCACAATTGTACGACAAGGGTTTTTTATATTTTGAATATGTTGGTATGTTTACTAAAGCGAAGGTAATTCTACACTCCATTGTGTTTACTGATTGTTATTTCATGGTGTAGGTATCATAGCAGGATCTCCTTGTACACTCCATTTTGTTTACTGGTTGTTATCTCATGGTGTAGGTATCATGGCAGGATCACCTTGTACACTACCTTGTGTTTACTGATTGTTATCTCATGGTGTAGGTATCATGGCAGGATCTCCTTGTACACTACATTGTGTTTACTGATTGTTATCTCATGGTTTAGGTAACATGGCAGGATCACCTTGTACACTACATTGTTTACTGATTGTTATCTCATGGTGTAGGTATCATGGCAGGATCACCTTGTACACTACATTGTTATTACTGATTGTTATCTCATGGTGTAGGTATCATGGCAGGATCACCTTGTACACTACATTGTGCTTACTGATTGTTATCTCATGGTGTAGGTATCATGGCAGGATCACCTTGTACACTACATTGTTCTTACTGATTGTTATCTCATGGTGTAGGTATCATGGCAGGATCACCTTGTACACTACATTGTGTTTACTGATTGTTATCTCACGGTGTAGGTATCATGGCAGGATCACCTTGTACAATCGAAGTAATGAAGCAAGTGTTAACAAAGTTACACATGCCCGAAGTTACGGTGAGGAATATTTGATTGGTCATAGCAGCATAGTATATAATATATTCCGTTATTTTGAGTATTAAATGAATATAAGGGGAAAGACAAAACCACTGCCTTTCTCGCCTTATTCCGGTATATAGAAAACCAACATTTTTTGAGAAAGGTGGGTTGGCACGGATCAGCAGGCGTTTGACGTCAAAACTGTGGTAACTTAACTTAGGAAGTTCCTGGAGTCAGTGAACTATTTTTAGAATATTCAGTTTTGCTACTTCATCCACACTTTTTGCCATTTTCTCAACCTCACTGAAGCTTCTATTAGAGCAAACCGAATATGAGGTTACAATTACACTAGTGACGTCATAAAATGGGAACTTTGCAGTTTGACCACGCTGTAGGTTTGTCAACCCAAACCAACTGAAAAAGCTCTCCCGATCAGTTTTTGATGAATGTACATTTTGTACATTTATTTCGTTTCATTGACTCTTTCAGGGATGCCAGCCGTTGGTTTGATAAACCTATTTTGTAGTTTCAAACTTAGAAATGACGCAGTCTTGCAAGTTTGTGGAGACGCTGGGTTTCAAACTTTACAAAATTGTTTTTAGGTTGCACGTTTTACAAATGTATGAAAAAAAAATTTGTTAAATGTCCTCCCTGCACAATCAGTGCACAATTAGTACATGTGACTGACGCCTTGTTTGCCCAATATCATTTCCGTCCTGTCTTCAAACCTCATGCCATCAGCCGGTCCTAATCGTTTTACGAGCCTAAGTGGTCCATTGGAGCCGGTGCTTATCTCCGGTTTCTGTAGTGTTAAGCGGATCCATCGCAGGTTAGCCCCCAGCAGAAGCTGGCACTCATTTTACCGACCTCTGGACGATGGAAAGATGAGTCAACTTCGGCGGAAAAGAAGGTCACACAAATGTTTAACACTCGGTTGAGCTGGGGGTTGAACCCGGGACCTTGTGGCTAGAAGGCAGAGATCTTACCACTGCACCAACCACGCCGCAGTTATCTTGGGAAACAATTATTCTATTGTCATTTTTTTGTAAAAGACAATAGAATAACAGAGGGTTTTTAGTGCCATGATTGCATATATCACAGTTTCAAATACGGAAGCAGTGCGGCTCAATGAGGTCTGGCCGAATTCATTTAAAGAAGCCTCGTGCTGCCTCTAAACAGTCCATGTCTGATTTCGGAGCACAGTGCAACAGCGTAGGGCAAAAAACTGGATACCTGGACAAAAAACATCAGACTCAGTTTGATAAACTTCGGCCCACATGCAAAGCTCAGGATAACAACAAAGATTATAGTAATGTGGTTGTATCCTTATTGCCCTATTTTTGAATTTGAATTCTTTGTATTGTGCACAGATTGCCTACGGTCTTACAGAAAGTACAGTAGCTACACAGTGTTTAACAGATGATCCGGTTGATGTGAGAGTATCAACAGTTGGTAAAGCTCACCCAAACGTAGAGGTAAAAGATTTTCACTTTTTCATTTGTGGGAGGACCTTGTTAATCTTTTAAGTCCCAAGCACAACAAATGATCTCCGGGATAATCTCCAAACTAGATCCCATAATTTCCATAATAGCGGTTCGGGAGATGTAACTTTTTACCTCAAAACTAGGTCACATAATTTCATAAAAGCAGTTCAGGAGATTTAGCTTTACATCTTTCACAGCATACTTTACCCGACCAGTTTATCATTTCTCCTCACCAAACTGTTGTTTTGCATGACCCTCTGATTAGCGAACAGGTACTCTTTCGACTGAGCTACAGGAACTCTTGCGGGGAACGGGTCACTTAATTTGTTTCTTGTAGCTTTAACACTGGGTATATCTCCTGAGCTATAGGAACTTGCGTAGGGTTCAACGGGTCATTTAATTTGGTTCTAGAAGATGTCACACTGGGTATATCTCCTGAGCTATAGAAACTCGCGTAGGGTTCAACGGGTCATTTAATTTGGTTCTAGCAGATGGCACACTGGGTATATGTCCTGAGCTATAGGAACTCCTTTTTTCCCTAACGGAACCAGACATAAACGCAAACAGGCCACAAGACAACAAGACAGGTCTATTTCTCATAAAGGGAGCCGTACGTTGTTGTTTTGCTTCACATAGCATAGCCGCCACGTGATAAACCTATTTTGTTCGCTGCTGACTGGAATCGTTACCGACGCATGACCCAAGGAAGCTTTTCAAAACAAATAGTTTGATCGTTTACACAGGCATGTAATTGGTAACAAATACTTTATGATAGAAAATTTGCTCGTGTAGACCTGCCTTAAGTCTAAGGTGTCTCATAAAGTATTTAGCTCTTCAAGGGCGATCTCAGAGTACCACTGTTTATTCTAAGGCCAAGGTGATTGGGTCTGATGGAGAAGTTGTACCGGTGAACACTCCTGGCGAAGTGTGTCTCCGTGGTTACAATATCATGGCTGGTTACTGGGATGATCAGGAGAAAACAGACAGTGTCATTGAAAATAGCGGCTGGTTTCACAGTGGGTGGGTAAACTAACTTGAAATTTCATTTATGTTTTGGTCTTGATTACTATCTTCCAGGCGTATCTATTACTGGTCAATATTTCCGATAGTCTGTCAACTACTATCGATTCATTTAATATGCTGTCGATCTCAATGAATTTGTCAAAAATTTTCAAGTAATACAGTACATTTTTTACCTCAAACTTTATGATTTCTCCTATTATTACCCTTAGTCACATAGTGCTTATGTAACTGACTTTTTTCATCTTCTGTCAGTCAAATTAACTTGGGCAAATCAGGAACATAGAAGGGTGGGCAAAATGAAAATCTTAAAGAAAGGCAAAATTTTGAAATTTGGGTTGCCAAAAGTTCTCTTTTTGTTTTGGGGAAATTCTAACTCTGTTACACAAGTTTCGAGAAAGTATAGTATATTTCGCTAAGTTTAAACTTTTTGACAAAAAAAAACTCCTATACTAAATGTTACACTGATATATAAATAAAAAATTACTGTATAAACAGTAATTTTGCTTAGCTCATTAATGAAATAGTTTTCAACATGCAGTTGAAGAGAAATTTCGTATCTCCGCGCGGCCATGTAATATACTGTATTTATTATATGACTTTGTAATTTTCTGCATTCTAATTGGTTCACACGCGGTCTGTCAAAATGCGTATTTGGCCCACGGGCCGTATACGCACGTATTCGGACCGATTTCCCGGATGTTGATTTTCAGAAAATTTTTAAAACCCGCAAAATTACTTAAAACCGATTTTAAAGTACTTCCCAAAATTTTCCGAAGATTTTTAGAAAATCTTCAAAAATGCATTTGAAACAGTTTTGAAACATTTCCGAAAATTTCCGATGAATTCCGAAAACTATCGGATAGTTCCAATGATTTCCGTAGACGTAGGCACGGGTTAAATAACTGGAATTAAAAAAGTCGTAATCAAGCGCTTAGCCAGTATGTACGAATATCAGACATCGATCTTTTTTGTACGAACCTCGCTGCGCTCGCTCCATACAGTCAAGACCTCGGTCTGATATTTTTCCTTATAGACCTCGCGCTTGGTTAATAATCTTTTAAATGTCAAACATCAAGATGAAAACAAAGAAACTAAATTTTTAAAAAAATTAAAATAATTTACAACTTCTGGTTCTAAATTTAGGGAGTGCAAATGTCCCCCACCCCCACAGTCCCTGAAAAGTGAAGCGACTGTAATTCTAAAAGACTTTCTTGCTGCCGCCCCGTCACACCTGGATTTTAATGTAGTAAATACACATTATTTTGATTGATTGATTGATATCCACTGATCGATTAGATTTCCGATTTTATTAATTATTAGTTACGTCTGGTTACCGTGAAAACTGTCTAACAGGATATGTTGTTACAGAGACCTGGCTGAAATGGATGAGAATGGATACATTAAGATCATCGGAAGAATCAAGGTACGTTTACAGTAAGAGCTGAGGTGAATCCGGTGTTGCAGTCTGGAGATAATAAAGCATTTTGAAACGTGGGGATGGCGGAGAGGAGAGGCCCATCGTAAAACAAGTCACGTGCATACCCCTACTCAAATTTTGTGTGTGTGGTACAATTGATCATGTAAAACGTAGGGGGAGGGGGGGGTATGAAATTGTCAAGCGCGTTCTTGATTAAAAGAGTTGCAAAAAAACCCGAGATGAATATTGTGCCATACAAATGTTATGCTGTGCCAGCAATATTTTTGGACGCAGTAGGTGTTGAGGCTCAGGCGTCAGGATTGGTATGGAATCAGAAAAAAAGGAAAAAGTCTGGGATATAAAGTAAATGGCTGAAAAACTCTGGGATATAAGTGAATGGCTGAAAAAGATGGGATAAAAGCTAAATGGCTGAAAAAATATGGTATATAAAGAAAATGGCTGAAAAAGTCTTGGATATAAAGTAAATGTCTGAAAATGTCTGGTATATAAAGTAAGTGTCTGAAAGAGTCTGGGATGTAAGGTAAATGGCTAAAAAAAAGTCTGCGATTTAAAGTAGATGGCTGAAAAAGTCTTGGATATAAAGTAAATGGCTGAAAAAGCCTTGGATATAAAGTAAATGTCTGAACATTTCTCGAATATAAAGTAAATGGCTAAAAACTCTGGGATGTAACGTAAATGGCTAAAAAAATGGGATATGAGGTCAATGGCTGTAAAAGTCTTGGATATAAAGTAAATGCCTGAAAATTTCTGGGATATAAAGTAAATGGCTTAAAAAGTCTGGGATATAAAGTAGGTGTCTGAAAATGTCTGGGATATAAAGTAAATGGCTGAAAGAGTCTGGGATGTAAGGTAAATGGCTGAAAATGTCTGGGTTTTTTGGACTTGATTTCTAGTGAAACAAAAAAATAATAATTCTTCAGAGATATAGACACTCCAAATCTAAAAAGCGACTCCGATCTATTTACCAGTAGGAAGGTATCAGTTTGCGAAAAAATACAAAACAGTTGCCATACCATAATATTCATTTAGAGACGAGAAACTATATATACATGTAAATAGACAATTTATTGTCGCTGCATTGTCATCTATTAATTGTTTTTATTTTAAATCTAATGAACAGGACGTAGTTATCAGGGGAGGAGAGAATATTTACCCAACTGAAATCGAACAGTTTTTATACAGACATCCAAAGATACAAGATGTCCAGGTTTGTTGTGATTGTTGAAAGCAGTACTTTAACCCTTTGAGCCCCAAGCTCATTTCACTTGATCAATTCCTTGCTTCTCATTACCAGTTCTGTTGTTTTGTTTGAGTTATGTAAGGAGAAGTTGGAGGTTGATAATTTGCCTGGGGCTGTAAGGGTTAATGTGTTGTGGTTGATTAAATGGAGCGCGGGGCGTTGTCAATGAAAATTATAGTTTCCAAATGTGTCTTATGTATAGGTGAATCTTTGTTCACATTATTTGCTTTATTAGCATACCTACCTCTCTTTCTAACTGAGATACAAATTGAGAAGTTCTGAATATTGAAAAAGCTTTGCAATAGAAACCTCTTCTGAAAAAATGAAACTTGTATGTTTTATACTGTTCTCGTGATGCGGTTTTAAATATTGGAAATTTTACAAAGAATGTAAGAACTCATTATTATAAACGGTTTTGCCACCCAGTTGTTTTATGTTTTTATGGCACACCGATATCTTCTTTCAAACTGCTTGTAGAGAACCAAAATTTGGTCGCTAACCTCACTTTCTTTGCCTTCTCGGGTTTTGAACTCGATTCCTTTTTATTTTGTTTTGTTCTCCATCGAAAGCTTTATGCTAATTAATCAGAATGTAAATAATGACGTCAGAAAAGATTCGCCTATATTACATTGATAAGAGATTCACATCGGGTCCGAGGGACTAACTTAGTTGACGATCGACAGAAGTAATTTCTGGGGCTAAAAGCTTTGTAATCACTATTTCACAGTCGACCCATCCCACTGTAGTTGCCTTGGTAGCTGAATGGTAGGGCTTAAATAAAAGCTAAATCCTTTTACGAATCTAAGTGGCCCATTGGAGCTGGTACTTATTTCCGGTTTCTGCAGTGTAAAGCGGATGAGAGTCATTGACTCCCCCTGGACAGGACACTAATCCATCGCAGCTTATCTGCCGGTAGAAGCTGGTACTTATTTTACTGACCTCGGAAGGATGGAAAGCTGAGTCAAATTTGGCGGAAAAGAATGTCATACAAATGTTCAACACTCGGTTGAGCCGGGGGTTGAACTTGGGACCTTGTGGTTAGAAGGCAGAGATCTTATTATCTTTTGTCCCTCTTAATTCTTTAAGCCCAAAGCACGATAAATTACATATTGGTAAATTCTCCCAACCGAGCGGTATAATTTTCGTACTAGAAGTTTAGGAAAATTTTGCTTTTTAACTTCTGCAGATTATTCCATTTGATCAATTCGTTATTTCTCATTACCAGCTATATTGTTTTGTTTGAGTTATGTAAGGAGAAGTGAGATGTTCATAAATTTCTTGGGGATGACAGGGATATTACTATTTTGAACTTATTAACTATTGTTAGATATGGCCTTTAGTTCGAAAAGCTCAAAGAATTTAGCCATTGA
>JAOCPT020891415.1:0-15149 GCA_026546935.2 Palythoa grandiflora
GATGTCGCGCTCTCGTCCAGACATTATTTTCCCGTGGCTGGTGGACCGTGCAACTATATCCAAAAATAGATGTGACGAGTTGCAACCGACTCAAATTACGAAGTGACCAACTTGACGAGTCGAGCTGTAGCAGCGATACCAAATCATGCGGAATTCGCAATGAGGTGTATTAAACCTTGATCTCGAAATTGAGGTAAAAAGTACATCCAAGCCCATTAAAATAAAATTTAATTTTGTTTGAAAGGATCGTTCTTTAATTACTTCAATTAAGGCAGAAAGTAGCCGACGTCTCTGATCGAAGTAGCCGACGCTCTTCGTCGGACGTCGGTGCTTATTGAAACCCCTGGGCCTGTGATCATGATTATCGATGTTACGCTTGGTATTCGCTAGTGAGAGTAGCACTGTTCACATTCAACAAGATCTAAGCTCAAAAATCTTGCAGTTGTCGCCAATAAAATAAAACCTGACCCATCTAAAGTTGTTCAAAGTTACCTTCAGAATAATCAGAACTGGCATTTCAGAAAAAGTGTTTTTTTTCAAAATTTTCAGGGGAAGCATGTCTCCCAGCCTCTCTATAGGCTGTCCAATCCCATCTCTTCTTATCCCTCACCCCTTCGTCCCCCCTTCCCCTCCCTTTCCCAAATCACCATGAGCTTCCGCGGGAAGCTCAGCCTCTCTATAGGCTTTCCAACCCCATCCCCTCTTCTCCCTCACCACTTCGTTTCCCCTTCCCCTCCCTTTCCCAAATCGCCATGAGCTTCCGCGGGACCTGACATACTATAGCTTTCATGAAGGGTCACGGTCGATCATCTTACATAAAGTAAACTAACCCTATTATAAATGATGTAAAACAAATCCGAAAATCGAATAAGCCGCGATTTGGAAGACATTTTTGTTTGAAAAAAGGTACCCGGAAACCCTGTGTTGCTATACTAGTGACACAATAATACTGGCAATTTAATTGGTTTCCGGAAAGTATTTATGTCGGGCCTATACACCGGACCATTTTACTATGAACTAATATCATATCGTATCACTTCACTGATATGGCTTTTGCCCACTGATATTACCTGCGAGCACGCCCTTTTTCATATAGATGTCAGGTGTGAGACTTTATCGAAACTCCACATGCCATACTCAGGTTTACAGTACGACTGGAATTACAACTGTTTGGTCTTAATCCAAAGACTGCTTTTTAATTAAGGTTACCGTATACTTTCAGGGTGTTTTGCGTCAAAACGATACAGCACGTCTGTTTGAAACCGTAGATACCTAGCTTATAAAGCGGGGTTTCGAACTATACTGAAAATTTTGAATTAAAATGAGTTTTTTTACGTTATCTAATAACGAGGGACAAGTTCGCCTATCGAAAGTTACAAGTCCAAGCGATTATTGATAAAACGTGTCTGCGTTTTTTCATATTCAATTTCAGAGGAAAGTTACGGCGCTTTTTCGAATTAGGGTAAAAAAAAGTCTATAGACTTTGCAAAAATTGCTCTAAAAACGTTTCTCTAAAATTTAGAAAAATCGTAGACACGTTTTTGTTCTTCATATGTTAAACAAGCTACTGTGCAAATTTTAGGAGAAACTAACAAATTCCCTTTGACTTGGAACTCTCGAATGGCGATTTTGTTGCTCGTTTTTAGAGAACGTAAAAAAATCTTAAAATTCATTTCGATTCAAAATTTTTAGTGTAGTTCAAAAGCCAGCTCTAAGCTTTAATTGGATATACGGGTTTAGGTATCTACATTTTAAAACAGACGCACTGTATCGTTTTGACGTAAAATACCCCTGAAGGCCGTATACGGTAACCTTAAAATAATTGCAATTGAAATTAAACCTATTTAAGGCAACTCTGAGTTGTACTGAAAGGATCAATAGAAAGTGGTTGGGTATAGTTGATACAATGTGAACGGAAATACTCCAAAATTTATTGACGCAAATACTCACATTTAAGTAAAGTTTTGATAAACTTTTGAGAATGAGTGAGATTCAATGACAAAATGCGTGGTGTTTTTCTGGGCGTGAGGAAACAGCTTAAAGCGTGAATCCCACGCTTATTGCATGGGTCCTACGCTCAATGTGTGGGTCCCACGCTCAATGCGTGGGTCCCACGCTCAATACGTGAGTCCCACGCTCAATGCGTGAGTCCCACGTTCAATGCGTGAGTCCCACGCTCAATGCGCGAGTCCCACGCTCAATGCGCGAGTCCCACGCTCAATACGTGAGTTCCACGCACAATGCGTGAGTCCCACGCTTAATGCATGAGTCCCACGCTCATTTCCACGCTCAATGCATGAGTCCCACGCTCAGTGCATGAGTCCCACGCTCAATACGTGAGTTCCACGCTCAATGCATGAGTCCCACGCTCAGTGCATGAGTCCCACGCTCAATGCATGAGTCCCACGCTCAATACGTGAGTTCCACGCTCAATGCATGAGTCCCACGCTCAATGCATGAGTCCCACGCTCAATGCATGAGTCCCACGCCCAGTGCATAAGTCCCACGCTCAATACGTGAGTTCCACGCTCAATGCATGAGTCCCACGCTCAATGCATGACTCCCACGCTCAATACGTGAGTTCCACGCTTAATGCGTGAGTCCCACGCTCAATGCGTGAGTCTCACGCTCAATGCATGAGTCCCACGCTCAATGCATGAGTCCCACGCTCAATGCATGAGTTCCACGCCCAATACGTGAGTTCGACGCTCAATGCGTTGGACTTTGCAACTATGCTTTTTATCAGGATTTGAGCTCGGAAAACGGAAGGAGGACTGTGGAGAGAAAAACCTGCACGGCTTTATATATCATGAATATCCACCCTAAATGTGTAATAAATTTGATTACGACTTCAGGAATAGTGGTTTACTATGATAATATTAGCAACCTAATAAATTGCTAAAATTTAAATAGAAAATACAGTCACAACAAATTTATCTAATTTCTGTTTCATGTTTTTGTAGGATCTGGAGGATTTCTGCTTTCGTTTTTGTGTGAACCATTTAACGGCTGTGACGCAAACGACAAGTTTCTCTCAGCTAGACGAGTCAACAGTGAAGGGGTTTATTCAGAAGGCAGCTAAGTGTGGAGCTTTCAGATACTGAACATTTCATGCTTTCATTCAGAAAAAATTGGGAGCTTTCAAGTACTTTACATTTCATGCGTAGGAAAAGAGTTTATTTAGAAGAAATTTGAAACTTTCCGATACTGAACATTTCATGCTCAGGGAAAGTTTACTTTAAAAAAATTGGGAACTTTCAAGTACTTTACATTTCATACTTAACGAAAAAGTTTATTCAAAAGAAGTTCGGAACTGCCAAGTACCGACATTTCATGCTTAGTGAAAAAGATTATTCAGAAGAAATTTGGAGCTTTCAAACACTTTACATTTCATGCTTAAGTGAAAAATTTATTTAGAAGAAATTCGGAGCTTTCAAATACTGAACATTTCATGCTTAAGTGAAAAAGTCTATTTGAAAGAAATTCGGAGCTTTCAAGTAGTGCATTTCCTGCTTGGTGAAAAAGTATATTTAGAAGGAATTCTGAACTTTCAAGTAGTTTAAAGGGAGTTTTTAACTTCAAGTACTGAATGTTTACTATATTTTCTGTCGGGTTAGTTTTTCGCTACTCTGAACTCAACCCAATCATTCATGAACAGTGGTGCCTGCCTGGTGGTTTTAACAATTATTCACACACACAATGTAGAATGGTTCGAAGTCGATAAAAAATTGTTTTGTTAATATCTGTGAAATTAAATTTTAAATCCATGCATTTTCCTGTTTCTTTCCGTCTATAACTTGCTTTAGGCTGGAACTTCGGGTATCTGAGTATAGTATTTTGTAAACAAGCTTTACTTATGAAAAAACTACTCTTTAAATAAATTTTGTCTTCATCCAGGATTAAGTGTTTTAAGGAACTGCGCCCAGAATATCGGTTAAACCTAAAGGCAGACCCAGGAAAAATCGGTTGCGAATTCAGGGCCGAATATCTCGCTTATTACTGCGTGAGCCAACTACAACGTGTCATTACATTGGGTTTAGAATGTAAACCTCTATAACTGTCTAAAAACTAACATGCAGGGATCGAAATGTGCCGAATTAAATAAAACAGGGACCCTGAATAAAGAAAAAATTCAAGTCTTCAAGAAAAGTGTGTTTATTTGTTCAGTTTTAGAGAGACGCTTTTTAACTCGGGATGCGCGAAGCATAAAAACGAATTATTTTGTTGTCGCAGATATGCAAATGTTCTCTCACTAAAGTTAAAGTATAACGCTTGCGGGACGCGGCTTAGAAAGATAAACTCACAAGTCGGTAACTTGAACCCCTTTATATTGGGTACTCTGGTCACTTGGGTAGCGGGTATTACCCCTTGAATCTACCCTAAAATAAAGTGAGCACGAGTGTTAGTTGTGCAGTGCTGTCGAGTCGCAACAAGGGCGAAACAGCTGCCTAATATAGTGACTGTAAGTTACCAATTTGTGAGTTTCATTCACTCGGATGTAAACTAATCGACGTCTTAACGACAGTTATCTAAAGTGTCGAAGATTTTCGAAAAAGCCGCACAGTTAATAAATTTACTGATATTACCAATGTTACAGTACACGATGGTTTTATACTAACACTATAAGATATTGTTGACAACTTAATCGATGAGGTTCTGTTATTGTTGAACTATCAATCCACGCTTGAACAAGATATTTTCGATTTCGAGGTCTGTGGAACACGTAGTAAACAGGTACGTTGAGCGACAGCAAAGTTGAACTGATCGCTGTTCGAGAACAACGTTAAGTAATGAGAAATTGGTTTATTTGTATTTCAGACACGAAAAAAAGCAAACAAGCGCACTTGATCGTGAAGTCAATTTATGATCTAATAAAGCAGTCGGTTTTTCGAAAACTCGGTTTCCTGTATTTTCGGTTCAAAATTAATTATCAGTTCATTTGAATACAGATCATTGATTATCCAGTTTATTTGACAATATTTGATTGGCTCTATGTGGAAAGCTATTAAAATGTTTGATTCGTATTTATTCGATGCGAAACTCTCTCTGCACTGATGTGACGTCTCTCAAGAGTTTAACAAACAGAATTCCTCTAAGTGTAAGGTAAATGTCATATTTAAACAGCAGGCAATGCCCAGTTTACGTTTTTTAAAGCGTGTTGTTTTTTTTTTTTTTTTCTTAATGCTATATCCACGAATTTGCGAATTTAATTTGGTCTTATTTTGACTTTATAAGAATCGGCAAATTTTGCCAAGGTTAATTGTTCATAATTTTTTGGTGACTTCAGCCTCGATTTATTCCTAAATTCTTATTTCAGTGAGAGATTTTTATCGAAGAAAACACGAAATTGAACCTCCCTTCTTTGTATGAACAGCTTTACTTAGAGGCGAACTACCCCAGTCACTGTCAGTTGAGCAGTCTATAGGGCTCAAACTAATAGTGAATCGTTTTATGTTTTTAAAAACGGTATCGCAAAGTTAAATTACGACTTAGTTTCAGTCAATTTTCTAGCAGGAAAACTTTCCTTGTCTAGTTATCGAACTTAAGCATAAGTTTTTTTTTATTTTTTTTTTTATTTTTACGAAACTGAATCTCGTTGTTCTTATATAAAGTTGTGTTTGTAAAAAGCGTAAATAGGTTTTACTGCGTGTATATTTAAGGTAGATATTTCTATTAAACATTATATTTCAATTCAAGATTAAAGCAGGATGTAACAAAAGCTCTCTAACAAATATTTAGTTTAATCTATTCGGGTTGTCTTATTGGTCTGGAATCTTTCATTAAGTCGCACCTTGGAATAATGGCCAAGGGAACTTTGGGAACTGAATGACGGTTTCGCCGTGTGGCTCCCGTCGGAAGGATTAAAATGGATCTTTTTGGACGTGGTGTTATAAAAATTATTTAGTACGCGAAATTTGGATTGTTAAGTTCCAAAAAAAGCGATCTAAATAATTGAATATTTTTCTTTTTTTGTTGTCTTAAAACAACGAGAATATAAACGGTAACGACAGCAGATTATCGAGAAATGAAATATAATTTCTTAAGGCCATTGTATACGGATCAACATTTGTCAGGCCAACATTTTGGCCAGTACTGTTCCCCACAAATGTTGAACGTGTGTGTGTTTGGGAAAATATGTTGAGACACAGTCAACATGTTGGTCACAAATGTTTACCTGTGTGATGCTATAAATGTGTTTTGATATTCAATTGATGATGAACGGAAACAACATGTATCTTCGTTATTACGTCAGTTTATATTTAAGAAATAAATTATTATTATTATTATTATTATTATTATTATTATCATTATTATTATTACACGCTTTTTTTATAAGAATCAGTAAATTTTGCCGAGGTTCATTGTTCTTAATTTTTTGGCGATATTAGCCTCAATTTGTTCTTAAATTGTTCTCATTTCTGTGAGCGGTTTATATTTAAGAAAAAGCAAAATAAAACAAGGTATTGAAAAATGAAACGCCTTGCGCCACACATGTATTGTACGGCTGAATTCGGAGGCGAACTACCTTCATTGTTTGTGGAGCAGTCGTTACAGTGAATTTTTTTATGTTTTATGCTGTCGGTATCGCTAAGTTTTAGTCAATTTTCTACCACAAAAACTTTCCTAGTTATCAAGCCTCAGCCTGATCTTGTTCTTAAATTGTTCTTCAATTTTGGCAAATTTGAGCCTCGTTGTTCTTATAAAGTTGTTCTTATAAAAACACGTGTATTATTATTATAATTATTGTTATTTTATTATTATTGTCAGTGAAAACCCTAGACGCAGTCGAAGTCTATGAAGACACGGAAAACATACTGAACTTCTTTTATAAAATTGTTTTTTTCTGACTAAAGAAGAGGAAAGACAAGATACGAAGCGTGACAGTTTCATTTCTTTCATGAAACTGCAAACTTTCACAACTTGGCGACGGCAAAACGTCATTTTCGTGCTTGTTGGCCAATCAGATCGCGTGTAGTATCTGGTTTATTTCGTGCTTCGTATGAAGGAACGCTTGTTGGCCAATCAGAACGCGTGTAGTATCTGGTTTATTTCGTGCTTCGTATGAAGGAACGTTTGTTGGCCAATCAGAACGCGTGTAGTATCTGGTTTATTTCGTGCTTCGTATGAAGGAACGCTTGTTGACCAATCAGAACACGTGTAGTATCTGATTTATTTTATAAAATCAATATATTGAAATATTGTGACATCGATATTACTCTAATTTGACGGCAAGTTTCTATAGAAAACATTTTCAGCATAGTGTTTCAACAAGCATTAAATATCTGAAAGCGAAAAACATTTACTGATTAAGTAATTTCATTGTGAACTGTTTTATAATTTTATTAACTAAATGGCTTCCAAAGAAAAAAAATATAAAAATAATGTATTAATTAATGAAATTCAAAATTGGAGTTTTATCGCTCTCCTTTGGGTTCTTAACGAAAAAGAAGGCAACATGTGAAGGAAACCATTTGAGAAATCGTTTTAAACTTTTTGGAGAAAACTTTAAGGAAAATTCAACTTCTGCAAACCAAATAAAGATGTATGTGACGAAATACTTCATTACTTGTTTTTGACAGAATAACTCGAGTTTGTATTTTACGCCGCCTTTCGCAGCTCAACATGTGTTATCAGAATCGCAGTGTCTATATAGTTTTCTAAGAATACTGTGTAGCTTTTCTTAATACGATGCACAGACATTTCTCGGCAGTTCATGCAAGAGTTTATTAATTCTTGATTACTGAAGTATAAAAATGAATTTTAGTTGTCGTTTTGATGCTGAAACTCTGTGAAAAAGGCGTGGAACAGCTGATGTTTTCTTTGTTGGCTTTTCAAACAAAAAGCAATCAGCTGTTTGAAATTTTAAAAATTACTAACTTACATCTTTTATACTCTACCGTTTCATGTAATTGTTGAAGTTTTGAAGAAAGTGTAAATGAAAAACTTGACAGGAAGTCTTTTTTATTCCGGCTGATTAAATGTAATTGTTGCTCATAAAACAATCCGTAGGAGTAAAAATGGGGAAAAAAAGTTGATAAATTTGTTTAATTAACGGTTATCTGATAAAAAACGGATCTGCCTTATACTTGATATTTCGATTTAAGGGAGGATTTCAGTTGCCACTGAAAGAGTAGTGTAAGGGTACTCTCGTCTATTCCATTTTCCATCGTAAATGTCGCATAGGTATTCCAACGAAAGGGAAAATTTTCGAGAACAAGTGAAGTGAAAATATTAATAAACTTTGGTTTGTTGCTATTGTTTAGCCGTGTGAAAGCGCTCGTACTTCGCTTATTAACCTATTGCAAGACTTCAAAAGCAAACAATTGCTTTCCGCTTGTCTCGCATTTTAGTCATAGGACCAAACCGAGGACAGTATTTAACCCATTACCTGAAGACGATCACTAGCGAAGGAACTTTGAGAAGAGATCTCCGCTTGGAAAGACGATATTAGTTTGTATACGTGTTGAAGCCTTGGGTAAGTCGGCTTGTTAAAACCATTAATTAACTTAACGAGATATTTAGTCCTTGTTTGAAGTCAATACTCAGTTGTTCGGTTAACGAAATGATCTAAAATTTAATAACTTAACCAGCTGAAGTCTTGTTCCATTTATTAAACTACGACGTAAAGCAAACATTTATATTAAGTCTTGTGCAAACAGCTTTAAATAAGGTAACGAATTTCTATTTTTTGAAAAATATATAAAATATACAAAAAAAATTAGAATGGATTCATAACGAAAACTAAGATCGATCATTTCAATCAGTTTGTGTTACAATTATGCGTCCAAAAACATAGCTTTGAGTTTTTTTATCAAAAACGAAAAAACAAGATAACTTTGTTGTCCTTAGAGCAAATGAGGATTATTAAAATGAAAAATGGGCTGGCTTTGGTTTTTGTTGTTAAATAAACATCAAAGAGTTTCTTTCAAATTGAAAGTATTATTTACTTTATTCTCTATTCCGAAAAAAATTTTTACATCTTAAAACTGGTTTAAAATGTTCAATGTTATCTTTTTGCTGAGATTTTTATGTTGGTGAAAAATATTTCGCACGTTTTTGAAAATATTACGTGTCCTTATTATGTTATGAATGTGTACACTTGGGGCAGTCGAACAGGGAACCAGTTTGAAAGATGATTCATATTTGGTTACACTACTAATACTTTTAACACTTTTTAAAAGCCCAAAACACGACAAATAATACGTGTTGGTAAGTCCTCCAACTGAGCTCCATAGTTTCTGTATAGATAATTTGGGAGAATTTGGCTATTCAATTTCCACAACTTGATCCATTTAATCTATTACTTATTTCTCGTTACCAGTTATCGTATTTTGGTTTGAGTTATGTAAAGAGAAGTAAGATATTGATAAATTGCCTGGGGCTGAAACGGTTAAAAATTACTGATTAAAGATTCCTTTCAATGATATCTTTGTCGATTTTTAAATTAAGGACTGTTCGATTTTTGTAAGACATCTTTTCTCGTCTTTTTACTCTTAATTTCTACGCACTTTTAAAGATATAAACAAAAAAGTTTTAATTCATTTACAAGAAAAAAGAAATTTTAATCCAAAGTGCGTAGAAAGAGTAAAAAGACGAGAAAAGATGTCTTACAAAAATCGAGCAGTCCTATCGAACTCTTTCATAGCTGGAACGAAAACTTTATCTGAACAATAAATTAAGGACATAAAATCATTTTAAATCTGATGAATCTAAAAGTAGCTGTTTCCCTTACAGAAATTTTTTTTACTATATAGAGGGTTTTCACCTGACGTCTTATTGACAATGTTGGTGTACTTTAAACAATAGAATTTTGATGATTTCTTGTGTTTAGAACATCAAGATGGCCGCCCCTTTTCTTGTCTTTGGCGTCTCTGGAGATTGTGTGAAAACGCAAATTTAGGTTACATTAGTTTGTATCGCCCCCTTCCCTCCCAACCTTCATGCACCTGTTTTACTGCGTGGGATTAACAATAAACCTTTAATTTATAAAACAATGTTCTTCATTTTCAGCTTCTAGCATGTAGGATTTACATCATGTAACAGACAGTTACAGCGTCTTCTCGTGCTATCGAAGAACAGCTGAACAGGGCCACGGAATCAAAGCAAACCAGAAAAAACAAAGCATTTCCAACACACAAAAAAACTACAACATCTCAGTTTTCTAAACCATGTTGACAACACATTGCCATGGCGTGTGGGCGCCGACCGAAGTGTCAACAATGACGCTGATAATGGCTGCTATTTTCATCCTTCTGACCATCCCTGGAAACCTGCTGGTAGTAATAGCAGTGATTAAAAACGTTAATAAAGACATGCGTACGCCGTTCTGTGCCTTCATTCTGTGCCTGTCTGTCACAGATCTCCTGGTAGGATTGCTGGTTGAGCCTTTGTCTATATTTACCCACTGGAGAGAAATCCACGGGTTGTCTATCAGTCTCGCCTGGCTGTCACAAATAATCTACTTTCTGGGGTGCACCGCGTCTCTCCTCTCCCTCACTGCGCTAACGGTGGACCGGTACGTGTCCATTACATCTCCAATCTGGTACAGAACGCACGCTACCTTCCCCAAAGCCATGTTTGTTTGTTGTGGGGTCTGGCTAGTCTCCTTGGGTTGTGCAGCCACATTTTTCGCAGTGGGTTTCATTATCTATTCTTTTGTGATGGCCAACTTGGCTCTTTTCTTTTCTCTTTCTATTTTGGTTTTCGGCTATGTTCGAATCTTCCTCAAACTACAGGCGGAGCTGGTGAACTTGCAAAGCTTTCAAACCGAGACGGAGCAGAATCGCTCACGCAAGCGATCAATGGAAAGGGAAAAAAAGGTGACCAAGACCTATCTTATGATGATAGCTGCTTTCGTGCTGACCTACGGGCCGTCGTGCATTATGGTCTATTTCATGAATCTATGCACAGTTTGTAGCTGTGATCTGATTCATTGGTTGAGGGACCTGCACTTCGTGTTTGTCACATTCAACAGCTTCATTAACCCCATGTTGTACTCCTTTCGCTTGCCGCATTTCCGTAAGGCGTTTATTCAAATCCTTAGCGTGTTTAACCGAAATAACGCGGTTGCACCACTAGCAAGGTCCACAGTTAATACAGCTAGTACAGCTAATACAGCTAGTACAGCTAATACAGCTACCCAAAACTAAATTAAACTGTCAATATAACTATACTTGCTGTAACAACCCTTTCGTCGAGGTACGTCGTTGTCATGAAAGCGCGCAATGGCTGATGGACTTGTAGTCTCAACAAGATACCCAACAAAATTCTTTGCAAGTTTAAAATGAAAAGTTGTATCCCATCTCTCGTTTCGAACTTGAGATCATGAGAAGGCAAAATGTAAAATGTAACAAAGGAAATCGTGAAAATAAAAAGCAAATGCGGCAATTTTTTTTCACGGCCGGGATTTTTATTGTTCATTTATTGTCACGCAAATGCAAGTTTGCTAACACTTTGTTGTTCTACGTGTTTTAAAAGTACTGCACGGACACTGATTTCTATGACACATTTGTGAGTGCGACGAATGAAACAATTGATAAGCGTGTTCAGAAAATCAATATAAACAGTAACAACACGAAAACGGGCTGTTAAATCTAGAATGAAAAAAACAACATTTGACAAATAGTGATGCGTTTTCAGCGACTAAAGTTTTATCAAACGTGTAATCCAGAAAACTTGCATGAGTATATAACAATTTGCTGGCTTTTAAGTCTTTGCTTTTAACTCAAGAGTTCTCGTAAATATTTGAGCTGTATCTGCACATACTAATTTTAGAGTCATTTAAAAAAGCAGATTCTAAAAGCAAATGTAATAGAAGTTTTTCTTTTGAAAGTGTTTGATGATGAAATGAAATATATGTAGTTAACATATCTTGCATGATTCCATGCCAGATGCGGTTCCAGAGTACGTAAGATTTAAAAGATTTACCAGCTGGGTTTGATGTAGAATATTGTTTCATTTTGAGCAATTAATTAAAATTTAGAATGAGAAAATAGCTTTGATATAGGCACTTTCAATTTTTGAAGATGAAAAGCATAATTATTAGTTTTTAACCGAGTAGATACACAAATATAATTTCTCTAGTTTAAAATTCTTGACGGATGTAAAATATATATAGTTATAGTCAAAACCTTTAAATATAACTCTATACTTCAAAGTGGCTGAGTGTTTAAGAGAATACGATGCGTTTGAGTTAAAAAGGAAATCCAAATAAATAAATAACAATTCGAAAGTTTTATGTATAATATGGTAACTGTGACTAAACGTTTTAACTCAGCCTGCATGAAGACAGACGAGTGTAAATAAATCATGCACTGAACCGCCAACTCTGCCTTAGACTCATTTGTTAACCCTAGAGGCATAAAGAAAAAACACTTTATAAGTTATATCTGAGTTATCGAACAATGTCATAAATAGTATTGGGCCTACATCCTGTAGGGGCACCGGGTCTAGGACTAGAGACTTGAAAAGGCTGAATAAAAGCTTTGAGGGGGGTCCGGTCGGGGGCATGTTTTCCCTAGAAATATTTTGAAATGAGTCAGTGTCTGAGTAAAAAATTGCCGACCGAAGATCGTGATTTTACTAGCTACTAAACGCATATCTTTGACTCAAAGGGCTAGAGGGTTCCCCCAGCCAAAGATTCGCCTCTGATCCTCATGGCCTCAGGCCGCGGAGGTTTTGATATTTTTCATTTTTTGAAGCGTGGTGGAAGGCACATATTCTCATGCAGGAAGTTTTTTTCAGAGTTTGCAAACGTAGTTGAAAACGCATATCTTAACCCAAAATTTCTCAGACACAAGTGCAGTTTGTTTGCACCAGCGTGTTTGACCTTGTTCCCATGACACTTTCCTGGCAGACAAGAGGGCCGGGTTAATTCTTACGAAAATAATATATACCGTGATCCACTACTGCAAAACACAAAACTTTTTATCTGAAAACACAATACACCCTTCTTAATTTTTTGGCGATTTCAGTCTCAATTTGTTTGTTCTGATTTCTGTGAGCGGTTTTTATTGAAGAAAAAGCAAAATAAAACAAGGTATTGGAAAATGAAACGGCTTGCGCCACACATAATTCATAATTCATAAGGCTGAATTTAGAGGCGAACGATCTTCATTGTTTGTTGAGTTACATGCACGCTTTTCTTTTAAGAACAACTTTATAAGAACGAGGCTGAGGCTTGATAACTAGGAAAGTTTTTGTGGTAGAAAATTGACTAAAACTTAGCGATACAGCATAAAACATAAAAAGATTCAGTGTAATGACTGCTCAATAAACAATGAAGGTAGTTCGCCTCTAAATTAAGCCGTTCAGTACATGTGTGGCGCAAGGCGTTTTATTTTCCAGTGCGTTGTTTTATTTTGTTTTTTTCTTCGTTAAAAACTGCTCACAGAGATAAGAAAAAAATAAAAACAAATTGAGGCTGAAATCGCCAAAAAATTAAGAACAATGAGCCTTGGCAAAATTTACCAGTTCTTATGAAAAACGCGTGTTGTTGATCTTTTTCTATGTATATAGATACACACAGAGAGATATATTAATAATTGTTGAGAAAACCCTACAGATCTGTTTCGTGAACACCTGGGTCCTACTCATTAAGAACAAATTAAAAACTACAAGCGATTACATATCTAACTACCGGTTTACGAATATTCAAAGGGAAAAAAAAGTAGTTCATAGAGTTCTGTTGAGGTTAGCTGGCGAATTGAATGGAAGTAGTGATTTGTTTCTGTGTCGTCATGAGTATTCAAGTTCGTGACTTTTGTTTAGGTAACAAAGGCATAGTTTACAGATAAATTATATTTTTTTTTCTTAGGCAGAAATTCCAGCATTTGGTGGAACTTTAAAAGGCTTTTAATAGCCCGTGAAATAATTTTCCATGGAATGTTGTAGCCAGTATTAGTATCTTTGAGTTTTCAGATGTATTTGCTCAATTTAGTAGAGTTGCCTAACATTCTGATTTCTGAAAGAGAATACACGATTTTTTTAATAAGAACCATTAAATTTTGCCGAGGCTCATTGTTCTTAATTTTTTGGCGATTTCAGCCTCCATTTGTTCTTAATTTATTCTTATTTCTGCGAGCACTTTCTATTGAAAAAAATACTAAATAAAACAAGGTATTGGAAAATGAAACGCCTTGCGCCAAACATGTATTGTACGGCTGAATATAGAGACAAACTACCTTCGTTGCTTGTGGAGCAGATTTTACAGTGAATCTTTTTATGTTTTATGCTGTATCGCTAAGTTTTAGTTAATTTTCTAGCACAAATATTTTTCTAGTTATCAAGCCTCAGCCTGAGCTTGCATGTTCTTAAATTGTTCTTAAATTTTTGAGCCTCGTTGTGCTTATAAAGTTATTCTTATAAAAAAATCGTGTATGCTATTTCGGTATCGAGTTTGAATTCTCCTTCTGTTATGTATTTAGTTGTGTTTATTATTGCTACAATTTTTTTTATTATAAGTAAACAATGTTTGGCGCATGAGCCCTTGCTAATGCGGTACTTCAGCTCGGGAACACTCTTATTACTCGTAATACCTTCAAAGATTGATTGAAAGTATTTTTTTAAAAAAGAATATTTTTGTTACCTTTTATCTATTTTTTTTTTGCTTCACCATCTGCCAATTTGATGTATTTTTAAGATGCAAACGTAGATCTAATTTGCGTGTACGTCACTTTCATCTCAAACTAATCCCAAGAAATGAAGAATATTTGTAAAAAGTAATGAAATTATTCTTCTAAAATTTTGTGTTCGAAGTCATGGTATGGTCTGTTTCGTTTCTTCAACACCACAAAAGTTGTGATGGCAATGATCGCGAAAACAGCCAGGGGAACAAGAACGCCCACTGCGATCTTCCACGGTGCTGTGCCGCGCTTTGCCAAAGTGTCAGCCGCTGCGGAAAAATAAAAAAGAGAAATTAAATCATTCTCTATGCTTTAATGACAATATGCAAAGACGCTGCGGAACGCGGGTGCTAACTGCGGTGCGGTTATAGTCCCCTTTTATCGATTTATTTTTGTATACTTTTATTGCGCTTAATGTTCTACTCTTGATGGAAAGGTAGAGAGAGAGAGACAGACAGAAAGAAAGAAAGAAAGAAAGAAAGAAAGAAAGAAAGAAAGAAAGAAAGAAAGAAAGAAAGAAAGAAA
>JAOCPT020892398.1:0-15149 GCA_026546935.2 Palythoa grandiflora
CTTTATGATTGTTGCAAAGAAGAAATCGAAGCATTTAGGAAGGTTTCCGGATCTAAAGGTATAAATAAAGAGAGCATTATAGAAGATGCTAAGCTTTGAACTAAGTACTTGCATTTCAAGCGAACCTACATTTCATACATAGGAAACATGGGTAGTCGTTCTACAAGAAGCTTGTCTACTGCGGACTATCAAAATTTCAGTGTGTTGTTCAAAAAAGAGTTCGCCCAGCAAATGAGGCTCCTCACTTCAAATTATCTGTGCTCTACCTCACACAAGTTCTGTATCATGCGGGGTCCTCCCGGCCCTCCCGGCCCTCGGGGTCCGCGGGGGAAAAGAGGCAGGAGAGGCAAGACTGGTAAGAGAGGGCCCCCAGGTCCACCGGGAAAGGATGGTAAGAGCGGCCCACCAGGACCTCCCGGACCAATGGGACCGAGAGGAGAACGAGGAGAGTCTATCTCAACCCCAACAGTAGTTGTCGCACCACTTTCACTGACTGTCAATCAAAGCAACACAGCAACGTTCTTCTGTGGAGCGGACGGTAATCCTAAACCGAAAGTGATTTGGACAAAAGTCAATGGCGCTATAGCAGCTGGTAGAACAAGAGTGGACGCTAAGGGTAAACTCATGGTGACAACCGCTGAGTACAGTGATAGCGGTACATATAAGTGCACAGCCACAAATGTCCTTGGAAGCTCTGCTGCTACAATCAGTTTGTTTGTACAAGGTAATGTTTTGGATGTGTTTTATCACACTGTTTTAGAATCTTGTTTCCTATTAAGATTCTCCTCGCCATGTTGTGTTTGCAATTAATCATTTCTACTTTTTTTAAACAAAATTAACACGTTTGTCTTTGCAAAACTACTGATATGATAATTTAATTTTAGCTTTATTTTAAAATTACATTGAAAGTATTTCTGCAGACTTATACTCCAAATAATTTGACCGTCCAAAACAAAATTTATATCCCTTTGTATTGAGAAAACCAGTACTCTATAGCTAATGTACCAAAAATTGTCCCGGAACGCTTTTAAGGGGCACCGAACAAGGAACTTTCATGAAATGGAGGTTTTAATTGGTTTTTATGAAATTTCAACACAAAACTTTTACAATATTTATCTTTTACCACTTCCTGGTAATATTTTATCTGTTCTGCATTCCCAGCTAACCAAAAAAAGAAAGTTTACAGCCAACAAAATACGCAGGTAGTTTTCAAGCCAGCCGCAAAGGAAAGATTTATTCTCAAGGAACAAAATATGAAAAGCTTATTTCATCACTGAATTCACTCTTTAGTTCCCTGAAGAAACAGGCCACATCAAACAGAAATATATGAAACTCGTCCCATAATGATGGGAACATTTGCTTTGTTTGGTCCCAGTCTATTATTTTGACTGAAAGTACTCGATAAGCTCGCACAGTGGTACGAAATTGCAACATGGCGACTTAATTTCTAGTCGATAATTGAAATGGCGGACCAACCTCGGCGAGAGAGCAAAATTCCAAAAAGATATATTGACAAAATTTCTGAAAGGAGGCCTTATATTAAAAAGAAAATAACAAGACCGGATAGAGATTTGTATGAAATTAAAATAAAAGAAGTAGACAGAGTATTCAGGAAGATCGGCCCTCGAAAAACTATCTCCAGAGCCCGTCTCTTCTCCCACTGCTTTTACACCACTAGCCACTGCCAACACGAGCAAGAGTATAAGGCCGTGGGAGTACTTCGCTGCCATTTACCCGATCCTAAATGCACTTCAATCCCGAAATGTTTGGCACCAAAATGCGCGAAATTTGTTGTAGTTTTCGAATCTGGCGGTAAAAAGCTGCTAAGAGCATGCGCAGCTTAATTCTAGGGCCAGTTTCCTAGTTGACTTACTTCCAACGCAGCATTTTGCTTTAAATTTGGACCGAAGTTGAAAAAATGAAAGCAAAAAAAACTGATTCAACTTTTTCAGAATATTCTGAATTTAATAATCTGTGAATTAGTTTAAATGTTATATTTTCTTATTCCATTGGTAACAGGGTAACATATTTATTTCCATTTCTCTAAAAAAAAGAAAAGAGATGAAAAGCGGATACTTTTTGTGTCAGCTATTGCCGAGATGAGGTCACCCGTGACTGATTAAGACCTTTCGTTAACAATGAGTTTTATATGTTTACACCTTTTTTCTTAGGAATATCGTTGAGAGCATTAACTGGCACAGCAGATGAAAATACAATAGTAAGTTTGATTGCTCATTTAAAGTCCAGTAGTTGTTTTTTAAATGTTATGTTTGCTTAGATCCGCAAAACATTCAAACAACCTTCAAGTTTAAAATTTTTGGTTACTTATTTTTGGACTTATAATTTTCAGTGCGGAATAGTTCCCTTATGCACATCAGTGTGTAAAATATGTTAAAATGTTAAATTTTAATGTTAAATGTTAAAAAAAGCCCAAAAAATATTTATTAATTTTTTGATCGTATTATTACTTAGTCATAGTATAATTGCAAAGAGAATGTGATCTGGTATTTTCCCACAGAAGATAGTTCCAGTCTATATCATAGACTTTACACCTTTTTTCTTAGGAATACCGTCGATAGCATTAACTAGCACAGCAGATGAAAATACAATAAAGGTAGTAACCGAAAGTCTTGCCACAAAGCCAAACTACCTCAAGGTTTTTGCAAGTCCAAACAGAGAAAATTTAAGGATCAATGTTATTAAGACAACAAAGCAAGATAATTATAATGTACAGTACCAGCTCAATTGATTGTTGATCTCATTCGAAACCATGGAGTGGTCACGCCCAAAATAATTTTCTGTAATACCCTCAAGGATGTGGTAACTGTTGTCAATGATTAATGACGAAACTAGGAAGGACAGCATACCATCCACAGGAACAGAAAATAAGAGAATGTTGTTTAATTGGTATTTATCATGCTCTGTTCTGGGAAGACAGAATACTTGTTGCAAACACAGCTCTTAGCATGGGTATTAATTTTCCTGATGTCCGTTATTATTGTTAACTGGGGACATGCTCGAAATTTATTAGACCATCACCAAGAAGCTGGTAGAGCACGAAGACATCAGTCAGTCATTGTAGTTATTTACCATGGCCATCAACTTATTCACTGTGAGAAGGGTCTACATATCATTCTTTGAAATGTCTTGAAAGGAAATGCAACGACTGTGGAGCTGGTAAATTCAAGACATCCAAAGAAGAACAGTCCACAGAGACCCAAGTTCAGTGGAAGAAATATGAATATGTTATATATGCAGATAAGAATGGCGAAGAAAAGAAGAAAATCTCCCTGGTTTCTAAAGAAACATCTGTGAAGGTTATGTTTGACTTTTTTTATTGAGTTGCTAGAAGGGTACACATATCATTCATTTATGGCCAAGTGGCAGAAAGAACAGTTTGACAAGCTTGTGCTCAATCTTCCTCTCAACAACATAATCTGCGTGCATGACTTCTCTGAAAATTATACCTGCCGCTCCCAAGATGAGACACAATTGGAATACTTTGATCCAATTAAAGTAACAATACATATTGTATACCGACATGCCAACAAAGAAGTGGATGGAAAGGAAAGCACAGAGGAAACCCCTACACTTGTCAAAGAGCATTTCTTTGCCCTTTCAGATGACAACACCCAGGACTACCACTTTGTGCACCATACGCAGGGCCTAATATTAGACTATCTTCGAAATGCTCTAAAGGTCAGTGTTAGCAAAGTACATGAGTTCACTGATGGATGTGCAGGACAGTACAAGTCGAAGCACACCTTTGGTGATTTATCATGCTGCTTGGCTGACTTCGGGTGTCAGATTGACCGTCACTTTTTTGAGACCTCGCACGCCAAGGGTGAGCAAGACGCAGCAGGGGCAAATATAAAGCAAAGAGCAACGCTTGCAGTCATACGACGAAGTGCCACAATCAAGTCTGCAAAAGACCTACATGACTACCTCAGTGAAAGCTTCTCTCTTCCTACAACATCGAACACTAGCCTGAACAAACGGATTTTCTTCTACATTCCCGAGAAGGGACAAGGAGCAGTGGATAGAAGAAGAACTGGTCGCTCTTTCCAAGGATTAAAAGGAATCCGTAAGATTCATGCAGTGAAGACTGGTCCACAGCAGTGTCAAATCTATATGAGGAAGAGAAGCTGTTTTTCCATGGACTGTATCACTGACAGCGAATGTGAAAACCAGGAGTATGTAGAAGGATGGGAGACAGTGGAGATGGTGCGAGAAGGAGATGTCGCTGTGACAAGGCTGAATCAGGAGTCAAGCAACATCAGTGATTCTGTTAACGGAATGGCAGAATTAGTACAGGCTGGCAGCATTGCCGCCATTGCAGCAGCAGATGACGATGCTTATGACTTTTATCTGTTTAAAGTCACAAGCAATGGCGCTGTTATATTAGAAAGGCATGAAGTTGACGACTATGGTTCATCCTATCAGCAAGGATCCTTAGTTCTAAAAGGGAAGTTTTTTTGAGGGAAAATCTTATAGATATAACTTACAAGTTGGATAGCAAAGATGCGATTGTGTATGCTTTAACACTGTGCGGACTGTGTGTAGTGAACTGAAAGAGATTAGGGAGCGCAGGAATGTTATATATAAGCTCTTGCCACATCAGTATGAAGAGATAATGTCTTTCATTGATTATGTAAACATTCTAAGTATTGGCGTAAAAAAATCCACGTAAATAGCGGGGTTTTTTTAATTTGACCACGCCCACATTGCATTATGGGTAATTTAGAAATCAAGAATATAAGCAGTTAAATGCATTATTTGAATAAATATTGCATTGTACAGTTACATGCACAAAAAAAATTAACATTCTGCATAATAATTTCAAAGTTTCAATTATTTTACATTTTTCCTTTATGTTACACCTTTGTACTCCTGGATCATGCATCTGATCATAGTTTTAATGCGTTATACACTGTCGCAAGTTTTTATAATTAAAATTATTATTATTGTTGTTATTATTATTATTATTATTATCATTATTATTATTATTATTATTGTCTATTTCTTGACAATTTATAACAACTTGGACTATTTATTTGTGGTATCTAAGTCTTTGGACGCCTTTAGGGCAAAATGCTTGTAATAACCCTAAGCTAGACTGACCACTCCATTGCCAGATTAGTGTAAACTACCGGTAATTATGATATTTAAAGATTAAAGATTAAAGCAATAAACAAAGTGTTCAGAGGCAGTATCCAGAGTCCACGTGTTGTAGCACAGCAAGACCCAGGACTTCAAACCGATGGAGGCGATGTAAGTATTTACCTTTTACCATTATTACCTTTCTTAAATTCTCCAGGTTGGAGTGATTTCAACTGATTTGCCAATCACAGATAATAATGTATACATGCATGCATCTATGTATGTGTATGTATGCATGTATGTTTGTATGGGTATTTAGGTATCGTAGATCAAATTAACTTGTAAAATGTACATGTTGTTTATGATTTCAACAGCAGAATATTTTCCTGAAAATAGATTTGCTTTTTTAGATTATCATCCAAATGCATGACATGTTTCACGTACAACAGCCGCTCATGCCACAGTAACTGCTGTATGTTGTCATCATGTTCATTTGCATGTGACATAACCTTTCCTTTTTAGCTCCCACGGGGTTTGGGTTATTTTTCAATTTCTTACAATCGTTAATCAATTCTAATTTTTCACTACCAAGTATATTTTTCAATATCAGAACAAGAAAGTAGTTGGAGCTCTTATCAGTCTATATCAGGTCCTGCTGTAAAAATTATGAGAATTTCCTTGTTCCAATTTTAACAATTATTCACATTTTTTTTTCATTTTTTTGTTTGTTATTCTGTATTTTCAAGTTGCTTTTATTATAAATACAGTCAAATATATTGCTGCTGGTCTTATCAGGGATACTTTTTTATATATCTTATATTAGAATTTCAGAGTAAATTTGAATATTTTGGGTATAGGTGTAAAGAGCTGTCAGACAAAGGTAATGCTGCGACACTATTCTAAATTTAGAGATAATTAAATTCATTTAATGTTTACTAAATGTGTTATAATTCAATAATCATGAAACTGAGAAACAGACAAAGCCTGTTGCACACTACAATAAAATTTCAAATCTTAAAAACTAAAATTTCTGTAATTTACCCAATAATGATTAAGTTTTTCTAATTTTTCAGTTAAAGCTACAAAGACACACTTTTATAATGCCATGCAAAACAATGATGGGGCAGTTGAAGGAATGTGAAATTATATAATGTATTAAAAATTGCTGATCACTATCAGCTGAACACTAATTACTATCCACCTTTTTGTAGACGAGACTACTTTATTATATTTTGCACAAGATGCAGTAATAACAGACTTAACACCACAGGTAGCAGAAGCTAATCGAGGTGGGCCAAAAAAATAAAGATAAATGAGATCTGCTAACCTCTGTTCAAAGGAAAAAGAGAGATGAATTACAGCAAAAGGCAACAACAAGAGAATTTTATTTACCTCATTTGACAATTTGTTTGTAAGTTAATTAGTGGGTGGGTGCTGATAGCCTGGAATAACCATTCCAGAAAAAGAAGAACTATTAAGAGAAACATACATATTGCCCTAGTTCATTAACTCATTAGTTCGTTAAGGCTACAGAGCAAAATCGATGTACTGGGACAAAACAGGATCAGAAAATAAAGGCGTACAGATATGAAGAGTAAAAATTAACTTTTGATATGATAGATTCTAAATCTCCAAAAGAATTTTAATTTTTCAATATATTTAACAGAATCATTTGTATCTTCATTTTAAAAGTAGCTGTAGAGAGTGCCCTTAAACTTTGTTGGTATCTCATTCCACAGTTTTAACCAATTCTTGAAAAGAATTTCCTTGTAATTTCAATATTTGATTTCTGGATATATAGAAATTCTTATAGATCGAGGCTCATGATTGTAATGTAATTTAATGGATTTTTGCAGTTGGAATGAGCAGGTCCTTCTGATTTGACAGGACAAGGTCATTAGTTATATCATGCATTGTTTCGGCTAGTAATTTATAGCGCATAAAATTTATAGGCATTGTAGGTATTGTGTGATCACGTCTATCATAAATAAATAAAATGACGAGCACATTTTTGGAGAATTAAGAGCTTATTTAAATGGGTTTTACTGGCTTGGCCCCATGCAAGTAATCCATATAGCATTAGGAAAGGTTTTTTTTAGAAGGCTATGGGAATCATGTTATGCAATTTATAGATCTGAAAAAGCCCAATAATTACATCTGATTCTTTTGTAGAAAGTGGGACAGGATATTAATATGTACAGAGTCATACATCTGCCATGCAAACTTGTATATTAGTGGTCATCACAGACACACCCAAATCTGGGGGTAGTAGATTCAAATCACACCTGTGACAACATGTTTTCAAATTTTGTATATTATTTAACAATTATTCACTAAAGATGAAGTGATTATTGGTGAATAGTTACAAAGCCACGAGTGCAATATATATTGACTTGGGGTTGTCATTTTTTATCCTTTCAACTTGGATGTGTCTGAGTTTTTAACCCATCTCAAAATGAATTAACACCTGAATGCATTGTTTGTTGATGCCACTCCTTTATAAAAAATATATATATCATTAGGGCAGGTTTACACAAGAAAGCATTTGACACATTCACACCACCCTACCAAGAGGCATTAGACAAAAGCAGCTACAACTACCAGCTAAAATTCAACCCAAGTCCACCAAGGGCCAAATGCAACAGAAACACTATTATGGTATAACCTACCATACAGCGCCAATGTGGCCACCAACACCGGTCCCAGATTTCTACAAATTATCAACATAAGTTTCCCTGAGGCAGGCTTTGTGCAGAATATACAACAGGAACATCTGCATGCCTAACACTCAGGCTATTATAAGATCCCATAACACAGCTGTGCTCAACAAAGCACAAAACAGTGTCTGTGAATTGACCATACCCAAACAGTGCAACTGCCCCAAGAAAGAAAATTGCCCCCTGTCCAGAAAGTGCCAGACAGCAAGCATCATATACAGTATATCAAGCTACAGTCAAACAAGCTTAAGGTAAACCAAATGAAACATTATTAACAGAAGGCACATTCAAATCGCGCTGTCCGAACCACAACAGCTTATTTGGAAATGTCAACAAAACAAATGCATCTGAATTAAGCAAATACATCTGTAGACTCTGAAAAACCCCAATGTTAACCACCCTTTCTCGTGGAAGATCCTTCAATCCTGCAAAACATACTCAGCCAAATCCAAGCGATGAAACCTATGTCTCCATGAGAAATATTTAATTAAAAGCCACTCGGAACTTAGCTCCCTGAACACTTGAAACAAACTCATCTCAACTTGCCGCCACAGAAAGAAACACCCATTGTACACAAAATAGCTCTTAAATTCTCTCAACTTGGATCAATGGACCCTTTATCTGTATTGTACTTAACTTTCACACCCTTCATCTATTATGACATTTATATTCATATTTTCATATATTCATGATTTTGTGTTTGCATTACTTCTTATTGTATGTATACTTTCGCATTTGGTATATTAAATAAGTCACCTGATGAGTACAAGATTATGTAGCTGCACAAAACAGCGCCAAAGCGACAATGTTGACTTGAACAATTTTTATTCTGTATTTCCACTCTCCCTTGTATCAAGTAGTCACTTAACAATTACAGTTCTCAACAAGAAATTAAAGCAAATACAAAGTATTTCACATATCCACATAGCTTCAACATATCTACCACTTCATCTATCTTGGATGTGAATTCCTTCAATGAGAATATGCTCTAAATGATGTTTCACAGAAATTACATAACTGGAGGTATCTTTAACATTAACTTAGCTACCACAAAAAATGAAGTAATTCATAAACGAGTGAGAGATATTTTCAGCATTGGAAGATAAAATTCATATCGCTGATCAGCCATGTAATATCCTCTATGTAATTGCCTTAAACATTTGTTGACCATCTAGTGTGTGTCAGTAGCTCAGAGAAATGCATGATGGGTAAATGTGCCAACTGCCCAAACTGGTTTGCAGACTTCAAGAGATGCCCCCCTACATGACCTGGTTAATTGGAGTCTGTGGAAAAAAGTTTTCCACCAAACAGTAAATAAACAAGAACGGCCAAATATTGTCCAAAATATGGAAAAGACTCTAGGTAATGAAAGAGGGAACTGTGCGGGAAGCATTGGATTGTCTTCAAGAACAGTTTCCAATCTTATAAAGTTGCGTGATTTATAAAGGAAATGAAACAAATACTGTATTCAAACTCAAGGGGGGCCCTAAAGGGTTCATTCAGGCCACAAGGCAGGACTGAAGCCATATTGGAACTACAATGCATATGTAGGGATCTGCATTCTTGTTGGTATGTAATTACCACTTTCACATGGTATTTTTCTTTAAGAGCTTTTCAACAAACATTGAACACATCTATCATAGCGGCCACAATAGTTCCCTAAATATTCAGTTTTTGAGCTCAAGTTTCAATACTGGCTTGCATCTTGCTCAAACAAAAACTGCAACACAATCATTTGCTAATAGTTTGCAAAACAAACAACAACACTTGCATTAAAAGTTGCTAAGATGGCTACCAGTTATATTAGATCAATCAATTTTATCAAGTTTACAAAGACAAAGCTGACAATTATTGGCTGGTAAGTTTCACAAGCTGTTCTCCAAACTACAGACACAGATCAACAAAATAAAGCCAGTATTAGGAGAATGACATGCCAGTGTGACATGCTGTTGATCAACTTTGCATTTTGCAGTAAACCATTGCCAGAATCTTAACATTTGCATGTAACAGATGCAAAATCACAGACTTTGAAGTAGCTGGAAAGAAGAGAAAAGGAAGACCTAGTAAGACCTGGGGGCGTCATGTAATGAAAGATGTGATGTGACAGGACTAACTGTAAAAAAGCTGATGCTAAAGAGCGTAATCGCTGGAGAGCTGCTCTGCGGCACCATACATCGTCGTATCCACTAAAAGGTAGAAAATAGATGTCAAAAAACTGGATAGTAGTAGTAGATATTGACTATCATTATAAATATTCTTGTGATGATTTCCTTTGGTGGTTAAGTTGTTGTGAGCCACTTTTGCATGAGTCATGTCACCAATACCAAATGCATGTAGATGAATGCATAAGAATAAGAAAATAACAATACTGTGCCAGAAACAACATTTACAAAAGAACTCACAGAAAAAAGTGTTGTGTTTAGAACTTTAAGTTTACATTGTACTACCCTGGCCAGAAGTTCCAAATTTGATTCCACTGTACATATATCAGTGTTTCAGAATGGACTGTGAAGAATTTGACAAATGTCACAGAATAAATTATAAAAAAAATACTGAATTGAAGACACAGTTGAACAGATAGGCAACAGATTAAATTATCAGCCCGTGGGGTTTAAAGATTGATATTAATGGTAAGAAATTCACAATAACATTTTTAGGGTCACCAATTTTGACAAAAAGGATTAGAAAGACACATCTTTCACTTAGCCTAAACTGTTACTTAAACAGTGAGAGTTAAGTATTACAATGAGCACCATCATTTTGGAAAGTATGTACGGCAAAGACAAAATACAACTCTTTGTCTCTGCTTTTCAAGTTCAAAAATTACAGTTTTTTAAATGCATTATACACAAGTTGTTGAAGATGCAACTGCAGTAGCTAAAATTGAAAGAAAAAAGTTATGAAAACATGCAAAATCAATGCTTGGATCAAAAGCAAATAAGATCAAGTTTCTGTTTACTTTTTTTCTTGCTGGCTAGCAAGCTGTCTGTTTAAGCACCCATACTGTAGTAACCCAAATATCAGGCTTTCTGGGGAAGGAGAAGGAGAAAAAACAGGAGAGAGAGGGAAAGGAGAGCCTGACATAACTGCTGGGTTTCAAGCTTTCCACCCCCTTGAAATAGTGGTCAATCATAATTACTTCCGGTTACACGCCACGTCATGTGGATGTGAAGTGAGTGCCTGCTATGGGAAAAAGAAAAATGAAGATTTACTTTTTATGAATGTTCTCCACATGAAGCAAAATGTCTGCAGGATCTGCCCAGAAAACTTGTTTGTTAAATCTGGCACTTATGCAGCTACTGTTTCACTATTTCTAGAGAAATCCAACAAGAAATTCTCCAAAACCCAGCCATACTAGGAAAGTTATTATAAAGTCAAAGTTTTGTTCTTGATGCTAACATTCAGGTATCGAGTTCAAAATAGTCTGAGGACTATCGATTTTGAAATTGGCAATTCTGTGTGACTTGCAGCAGATTAATTAACTGACAGGTTTCAAGTGAAAACATTGGACAATGCATAATTTTCCATCCAAACAGCAACAAATGAATGCTATTTCAAACAAACTCAAAGATGAGTGAAAATTCAAAGATGAATGAAAATGATATAGAGTACTTCGCTTTATGTGGTTAGATTAATTTTGCTTTTTAGTATGTATGTAAGAATTGATTGCTAAAATAAAGTTTGTTTAAAATATTGTTGTTGTTAATTTACTTTTCGTCAAATTAGCTGTCAAAATTAAATGCATGTACACGCGAGTAGAAATATGCCATCCGGTTTATCTCTGTGTCATTTGATTTCTTAGTTTTTTATAGTATGTCATTTTTCCACGGCCCAGCATTGTTGGAATTAATATAAGAATCAATTTCTACACTTTCACTAATACTTATGACTAAAATTTTATTCAAGATATTACAATGAAACAAAAAATGTTGCACTTTTTTGTTTGCTGTCAAAACGGGGCAAAGGTCATAAGCATGCTGTGTGCAAAGCAACATACAAAACACTCTTCAAAACACAACCTATTATTGAGTTCAAGGGTGTTCATTTAGAGAAGAAAATCAAAATAAAATAATTTCTAAATTTCGTTGCAATTTAGTACCATATGCAACACATAATTTTGATGAATACGGAAATTGGAGCTTACATCCTTTTTAGGTTCTTCTTCTACATAAGAACTTTACCTTGCTTTCAAATGGTTTATTTATAAAATTACAAAAAAAAAACCCAAGACTTGTTTTTAAAGTTTATATCTTCCGAGGAATGTCCAAAGCAGTTCCGTATTGATGGAAGTCCGCAACAGCGAGAGTTGTTGTCTGTACATTTCTTTATAAATTATGGTTTTGCTGGAGATTTAGCTTTTGTCCGTAACAGCAAGATGTAGTACCGTAGTTATTCACTGTTAAGCCGCACCATTTTTTCACAAAATTTCAGAATATGGTGAGTAAAAGCGTTGGCTTAAAACTGAGTTTTTCCTGAAATAAAAATTTTGACATCAAAAATTCATGATTATAAACACGAATTCACAATTAGGCCGCACAAAAACACAACACTAAACAACTAAACAGTAATTCACAGGGTTCGAATTCGCAAATCACAATTCACAATTTACGAACCGATGTTTTGAACTTGTGAATCGAAAATTATATTTTTCCGACTTGAAATTTTTTGATATCATGTATTTGTTTTCATTTTTTGTGTAAACGAAGAAGTATAGCTGAAATTTATACAAAATTCGGAACAGAAAAGTATGCGTGCACTTTAATGGTTTTCCTTGACCTTTGGATCATGGAAAGTTGTAAACAACTCCAAATAAGGACTGACCAAATTGCGCCAGTGAAAGAAGCAGAGAAATCAGGAAATGAGCGCTACAGATTTTGTATTTCTAGCTTGAATGAAACTTAAAAACATTCTTAGGAGTCTACTCCTGTTTACTTTTGGACTTAATCGTTTTGTGTAAATTTGCAGCTGAATGAATGCATAATTTCAACGTTTTTGCGTGAAAACAACTTTGTTTTGAAATTAGGTCATTTTGTTGCGTGTTTATTAAGCAAGTTGTGCTCCTAAAAATGAGATGCAGCTTAAAACTGAGTATTTTCCGAAACAAACCGTTCATGAAGCCGCTCAGCTATCTTTGTCAAAATGGGCGGTGCAGCTTAATAGTGAGTGCGGCTTAAAAGTGAAAAACTACGATAATTCCTAATTGCACGAAAGTAACAAGTTACCATTCCTTTGGGACTTTCCTTGCGTAGATGGTAAACGTAATAAAAAACAGAAGCGTCTCCTCCTTCTAAACCTGAACGAGCTACACCAGAACTACAAGATGAAGTACCCTGATGATAAAATAGGGTTATCAAAATTTTGTTCTCTCAGGCCACAGCACTGTATTACTGTTGGCTGTAGAGGAACACATTCTGTGTGTGTGTGTGCACGATAAAACAGAATGTTAAGCTGATGATCAGCGCCATGCAGTGCAAGAGTGAGGAGCAACTGACATATCATGACCTAATGGCAAAGCTTGTATGTTCAGTTGATTCCAAACTATGCATGATTCACAGATGTGAAAATTGCCCTGGCTCTGAAAATCTGATTTCTTATTTGGAAGACATTTTCGGGCTCGACAAAGAAAGTGAAGATGAAGCTGAAGATGAGACTATCAGCTACAAGCAGTGGCTCACAACAGATCGATCCACTCTCAAAGATTGCAGCAAGCCAATCGGAGAATTTGTGGAAACAGTGGTTGAAAAAACTAACACCCTTACTGCACACCATTATATCGCAAAACATCAAGCGAAATTCATTTCGAATTTAAAGGAGAATCTGAAGTCGAATGAAGCAATGTTCATTTTGGACTTTGCTGAAAATTACAGCTTCATAGTCCAGGATGCTGCTCAGGGGTTCCATTGGGACAACAGCCAGGCGACCCTCCACCCTTTTGTGGCTTACTACCGAAAGGATGGCAAGCTCCACCACATCAGTATGTGTGTTGTCAGCAACTGCCTGTAACATGACACGATCACGGTTCACAAGTTCCAACAGCCTGTTATTCAGTACTTGAAAGTTAAACTTCTAGAACTTAGCAAACTTCTCTATTTTTCTGATGGTGCAGCCTCACAGTACAAAAACTTCAAAAATTTCTGCAACCTGACCTTTCATAGTGAAGATTTTGATGTGGATGCTGAATGGCATTTCTTTGCCACCAGTCATGGCAAGAATGCCTGTGATGGGATTGGAGGAACAGTGAAGCGAGGAGCAGCTCGTGCAAGTTTGCAGGCTACAATGTCAGGACACATCCTTACCCCAACTGACTTGTACGAATGGGCTGAGGGACACATAGAAAATGTGACCTTCTTTTATGTCACAAAAGAGGAGGTTGCTGCCCATGCCCAGGAACAGGAGGACAGGTTTGCTAATGCAAAGAAAGTTGCCGGCACCAGAAGCCACCACTCCTATGTGCCAGTGAAAGGGGAATGGAAATTGTTGGTCCAGCGGGTGTCAGGAAATGATGAGCCATCATTTGAGGAGAGTGTATATGATCAACAAAGCGCATCTATGTCCAATAGAGGGATCTCTATCAAGGAATGTGAAATAGGCAGATACATCGCTTGCACCTATGATGAGAAATGGTGGATTGGACTGATACGAGACACTTCGGAGGAAGAAGGTGATGTGCTGGTCTCCTTCATGCACCCCCACGGCCCAGCTCGTTCGTATCATTGGCCAAACAGGGAAGATGTTTGCCATGTGCCATTGCAGTGTGTTATCTCCTTGGTTGGCACACCCAGCACCCCAAATGGAAGGCAATACTACCTAGAAGAACATGACAAAGACCGTCTGGCCAGTTTGTTTTAGCCATAAAAAATTATGCATTTTTAATAGTTTTTATTGACAGGTATACATATAGCATTTGGATTGATTGATTAGAGTAGGTTGGGACAACCCTTTAGAATTTGCTACAAATGCAGCTTATTAACATTTTTCATAATAGTCAATAACACAAACAAATATACTCTTTTTCTTGTGTGTTTTGCATTTAAAATTTAAGCCGTGGGGGGTCTTGGAGGCCCATATATTGATGAGTTAATTTCACCATGAAGGACATTCATGAAGTGAACAATATTTGGCACAAATAAACTATATGCAAATACGTTTACAATAAAACCATAAAATTGAAAATCGAAGTTGTCGATTTTTTTTTCTCGGCTGCTGAACATTGACCCCAAATGACCTTTTTCCAATTTGGCGAGCTCGCCATCTAGCAGCAATGTACATGGTAACCATGAAATGCTCAGATGTTGAAGCCAGCATGGCAGGCTTCAAGCACCTGAAATATCT